>SCDY01000620.1:445-53026 GCA_004143825.1 Drosophila micromelanica
GGCGAAAATAATTGCGTTCATACGGACAGACGGACAGCAAGACGGACATTGCACAAAACCAATATACTCTTTCACTTCGTGAACGAGTATAAAAATCTTAACATTTTAGTTGACAAACAGTTACAATCAGATAGAGGAACACTTCCCTAAACTCGATACTCTAGTTTTACTTCGCGAATGAGTATAAAAACGTTTCAGATTATGCATATTAATTGCTGTTTGAGATTTATCTAGAAAGTTTACCCTCAGACTGTGGCAAAGTCATTATTCGTTTGGCTAACACTGCGTATGCGTAATGTGGCTTATTTTGTACGTATTTGTGCGTTTCTGTGTGTGTTCTTTCGGCTGTGTGTGTGCCCGCGGGCCTGCGTTGACAAGCCTTACACAGATTTCCATTACAGAATCTGAGGCACACACATTACGCATACGCAGTGTGGAATATATTATGACAAAATTTGTGGCATTACAATTTGCAATATTAAATGCCTGATGGCTATTTTCATTTATGTAAACATTATTGAATATATTTGTACTGCATAAAATGCAAATAAGTAATCGAGTTAAGTTCGAAAATTTCGAACTACAGTTAACTGAGACAGAAAGACGTATGTGGATATGTATGTATATGGATTTCCACACTGGCACATAAGCCAGAAGTTGTAAAAAGTTCATTAAATATTTCACGTTGAGCGTGACAGGTGGAAAGCGACGGAGGGACAGGTATCACGAAAAATTAAAAGCAGGAGTATTCGGCAGGAGTGCTATACGAAACGACATTGTTGCAGGCGAACGAAGGCAGCTTCACAGGATCAGGCAGTCAGGAGCTGCTGCGGCACATAAAACTTTTTACAGTCAAGGCATTGGTATCTCTCTCTCTCTCTATCTCTACCTCTACCTCTCTGTGGGTGTACGCATTACCATAAATAAATTATAACGCTCGCTACTCTCACTGTGAGTTTATTGCATGTGTGCGATATTTCACACACAAACATATACCGTTAGCAGGAAAAAAGCAGAGTACACATACTGTGAACGGACGAACGAGCTGGCGGCAGATAATAACAGTTGCTAGCTTGATGCAAGCGCCAAAGCCTAGAGGGAGCGGAATGAGCCGGAGCAAAGCTATAAACTTGCGCCAGAGAAAGATAGAGAAGAATGATGGGGTGGCTGGCGGCCCGACCAACTGTAGTTCGCACACACACACACACACACACACACACACACACACACACACACGGCGAAGGATAATAATTTACAACACGAAAGCAAAACACAATGGAACACTAGGAGACCGAACGAAAAGAAGCTCAAGCAACTAAGAACGCTTCTGTCAGCTGTATCCGACAGTGCAATATTCGTTTACGGATTAAAAGAGTCAAAATCTGTCTTAGGTATTATGGTTATTTTGGAAAAATATAGATTTTTGTACTTTGATCGTTGAAATTTTGTGACTGGCTTCAAAAATGCGGCATATATGCATATTTTGGTATTTTAGAGGTCGTATTTCTTGTAATACATATTTTATTGCTTTACATGCATTTCAATTACAATTTTCTTTTAAAGTCTGTCCGCAAAAATACTAATGTACTTGGGCTTTAATAGTGAAGGAGATATATCGATTTTGTATATTTGCAGGTATAGGCAAAAATGTTAATAATTTATCTGACTACTATACAATAAGACTCTATAGGGGACAGAGGAGCATCGCACAAACCCAATATACTCTATTCCTTTCGGGAACGTGTATAATAAAACAAAACCAAAATACAGACTGAAACCCAAACTCAGCCAAATACCAAATACGAAACGTTGCCACATAAACTTTTTATCCTTGATGCGGGCGTGTCGTGTGTGGGGCACACTCAAACTGCACTCAGCTACCAGAAATGTTGCATGCAAATTATGCAATTAGTTGAGCTAAAGGCAGCCAAAATTGGAGACCGAGCCAGATATTATGTGCTTGAGAAACTACAGGCTAGGCTGAAACTGAAGTTTCGGCCGCTGGCAGTTATCAAGCTCAGCGGCGCTGTCTACTTGAGAAATAGTCAAAAATCTCTGACAAATTGTCAACGAAAGTTTTTCTTGTAAACCGTAAACTTTCCAACTGTAGAGTGTTGTCAGCGTTGAGAAAGTTTTTTCGAAATGAGTCTGCTGAAAGAAAGACGTTGAATTGAAAGCGAACGGTTACAAAACAGATAAAGAATAATGCAGTAGACTGTCCGAATTGGGAATATTTTTAGACAACCGATTTTATAGTTTCTCAAGTAGCAATTAGTCAGGAAACTTGCCAAAAGAAACGAGCACAATGTAGCTGCAGAAGCTTCAAGTGGCAGCACTTAAGCTATGTTGCACTTGGGTAAATATCTAATTTCTAAATTTCTAAAGCACAATATCTGATGTGACTTTCATTTGACTTTACTTTTCTATTCAATTGTCATTCTGCTTCTTCTTTGTTTACTTCCTACAAAATTGCGCAGGTCTTTGCCCACCTACTCAGTTTCAATTAGATGCTCCTTCTCATACTCTCTATCTCTCTCTGTGCAATGTCTTGCGAAGATGGTTTTCTGCCCAGCTGCAGCCGAAAGTTTATACTTCAATGTCGGCAAAAGTCTGCGGATAGCCAAACAAAAACACAAATGACACACACACACACACACACAAACACAAAGGCACACATAGATATACAAATGCAGACAAATATTCCAAATTCTTACTGCAAAAAAAAGACCAAAAAAGAAATTTTCACTCGGGTATAACCGACTGGGCAATACCCATTCAGTACAATAACAGATTAAAACAGTCGAAAACAGTCCAAATTATAATTGAAAATATTGATTTTTATAATATACGGTCACGAGAATTTATCGGCCGAATTTATCGGTTCGGTAAACTGGCCATGAAATTATGTAAAATTAGTTCTACGATTACGGGAGGTATGGAATTTTCCATATAAAAGTTTTTTTTATATTTAGAGGGAGTCGTTTGTAATCGATTTGAAAAAGTTAATGTGTCCAGGTTTAAAACTGTGGTATAAATATATATTTTATCGATATATATATATTTCACTGTTTATGCTATTTTGCATATATTATACTCTTTTGTATAATATATCTGTAAGTAGAGATAAAGATTTACATATGTATAGATATAAATATATATAGTTAAACATACGTGGGGCAAGTAAAATGGAAACAAACGGAAATGAAATTGCAATTGCAATTCAGACGACGCAAAGTTGCGACGCGTTGGTGCAGAACGTTGTGAGGGGCTCGGAGGAGGAGGGTTGTATGTGGAGGGGGGTTGTATCCCGTTGGTTGTGTGGCGCACGCGACTGCTTATTGAAAGTTTGCATTTTGCTTTTACTCGTATACGCCTTTTTGGCTACTATTTTCGCTATGCTTTTATTTTGCGCCTCAGCGTATGCAATAAAGTTTGTCATGCAACTACTTCAAAGCCAAAGCATGCCCAGGCGACCTGGCACTATTCCCGGTTCTCTAAGCCCCCCGAGATGGTTTAATCAGGCGCAGCTTTTTTTTAAAGCCGTGACAGAGCTAAGAAAACCCTCGCTCCACACACACATATATATCATATACACACACTCGCACACACCCAAACGCTCATTAGTTTAGCGGCCGCAACGCTCAGAGCAGAGCAATTGTGCGCCCTGGTGCTAAACAAGTTAATTAGTTTGCCTTTTCCCGTTTTGGTAGCTCTAGCTGTCACGTTTTTGTGGCTCACCATGGGTTAAGAGCACTGTGCGTATGTGTGTGAATGTGTATTATGAGTGTGTGCGTGGCTTAGAGTTTATCTTAATGACAAAATAAATTATTTACCACATACACATACACACACATATATATACTATAACTTCAATTGACTATATGTACTAGAAGAGAAACAGGGAGCGAGAAAAAGAGAGAGAGAGAGAGGGGGTGTCTGAGAGTGAGGTAGAAAAAGCTTCGTGTGCTTACGCCTTAATGTTTTTTTAGACGTTGCTATTACTTATTTTTAATATCAGCTCACAGTTGCTAACTAACGGTGGCTGCACTCATCGGATCGGAGGACATGATGAGATTATGTGTCTGGTGATCCTTGACAGTAACTGGGATACACAATATAAATATTTAATTCAAAAATAGCCTTAGAGATTAATAAAGAAAATTATTATACAATTCAAAGTTAAAACCAATTGTGACAGTGAAAGTGTTAAAGATTTCACATAAAATAGAATTAAATAGTTTACTTAATTATTATTACTTACGCATGAATGCCAAGTATTTGATAACAATCTGAGATATTAAATTCTAAAAACGTAATTAAAATTTGTACAACAATTTACCCTAAGCATTAAAAATTTATACAATACACGAATTGAAGAGAATTTTAAATGAATCCAATAAACTTTTAAAAATAATCATTACAATTATGTTTATTTTGAATAATTTTAATGCAATTAAATACAAATTTGAACAATGTCCGTTTACAGTATAGGAATTTATTTTTTAATAAATAAATTATTTTTTATTTAAGTGTTCATAAAAAATCTGTGTTTTTCTCATTTCATATGATTTGTAGACCACTGTGCGCCTGCGTAGACATTGGGTAAATGGGGATTTCAATTACATGCAACGACGCTTCAATTGCCTGGGCGTCACATAAAAACACTTTGTTGCCCCCGGCAAATGGGGCACGCAGTGAGCCAGTTTGTGGAGCTGGGCTGATGGTCGTTTAATCTTAGATTTTAATTGCACGGCTATAATGTTGGACCCGAAGACAAAGCGGCTCAGTTGGTGGCTCCACAAGCAGTTGCAAGTAAATTGAATTTAATTACAACATGTTTTGCTTTTCATTTTGATTGTTGAATTAATTTTAATACGTCATAAATTTCGCGAACACAATAAAAATTTCATGGCAATGCAAATGCCTGACTAAGCTACACATATTTTATTTTTTTGGGCCGCCTGCTTTAAAGAGTAAAAAGTTTTTGCTCTCACTAATTAGTTTGAGTGGGCTATTAAAAAGTGTACTCGAGGCACTTGCGGCTTAAACTTTGAACCAAATTGTTGGGCACAAAGAAATTAAAAAATTGAAACGTAAAACTTGCCAAAGTTTTCGCACATACACGACATTAATGCAGGCAAACTATAGAGAATTTAAAATGCAAAGCGAGGCTCGCAAAAAAAAAAAACGAACTGAATTTCAAGTTTTTTGCGCGTAAGGTGGGCGAATGCACCAAACTTGGTAGCAAAGAACTTGCAGCATTAAGTGCACTTGGCCACAAACAGGCGAGGGGCGGGCAAGAGAAGGGGCAAGGGAAAGAGCAAGGGAAAGGAGCAACGACAGCTCATTAAAAGTAAAAATGATATGCATTAAGTTGGCAAGCCGGTAACGAGAACGTTAAAGGACCGAAACTGCAGTCATTACGCCAAACTTACGTTGCTTCGTTAATGGTCAATGCTAATTGCATTAAATTCATTTCGCTTGGCCTCAAAATTGAACGGCCACCCACGGCCCACTGTCACCTTTGCCGCATAAATTGTCATACCACGTACTGGTGGCGTGACCCCAAGTATCAATGCATATTTTATCCGGCTGACAGATGCATTAACGTGTCTAATCGCCAGACATGGCACCCACTTGGCGCACTGGACAAAAGAACATCGTACACGGGCATTATTCATTCAGCGTAACAGCGCAAAATTTATGTCCTCGCACATTCACATGCCTCACATTCCAAGCATTCCTCAGCTCACAGCTAACATGCAAGTATTTCACTGGGCTGCTTCAATATTTATTTCGTTGACTAACTGACAAAATTCCCGACAAACGGTTGCTATGCGCGATCCACACAATGTCTCCTGTCACAGCGTTGTCAACATGGCGTATGCGTCATGTGTGCATGTTTTTATTCAAAAATCGAGAAATTCAATACAGTTCGAAGGTCGCTGCGGGCAGACAATGGCGTCAGTAGTCAACCACTTGTCTCTTTGTCTGTTTGTTTGATTGTTGGGCAAGCATGGGCTGCATGTTCTCGGCTCATATATCAATTGATAAACTGATAATGGGAATCTGAATGAACGCACCCTCATTACCCAAACTGATAATGGTTACCCGAAAGAACACACCATAATTATCATATGACTCAACAAAAATAGGTAATAACATTGCAGTCGGCTGTAACCGACAGCGCAATACTCGTTCACATTGTAATCAGTGTTGTATTTATTTGGAAACATTTGATACAAATACTTAATCAAGATTTATTCGATTTACCACGCCTTGAGTAGGAGTAGCCAAAACATTTTTTTGCAATCTTTAGTTTCAATCTGCCAAGTTTCAAGTTGAACAAAACCAATATACTCTTTTCACATCATGAGCGTGTATGAAAATAGATATTTAACAATCGAGCGAGTCATTAAGTTTGTCGATTTCCATGATTCAATAGTCTAAGGTGCGATTACTCAAGTAAATTTAAGCCGAAAAAATTGGGTGAATAACCAAAAGAATCAAATTTCTGGTATTTTAATCATACATTTATTATTACATAAGAAATCATAAAATTAAATAAAATAACAATGTGACTAGCATGTTTAGCGACGTCAGACATCGGCCACAGCCGGCAGGAGCTTCGTGTAGACCTCAATGCCGTGCAAATAGGTATTCGCACGAATGTACTCATCGTGATCGTGCAGCAAAATGGGCGTGTCGTTCATGGGCGAGAAGCCCAATGCCGGAATGCCCACAGAGCGCAAGAAGCGACTGTCCGTGTTGCCCGGACAGACATGTGTACTGAATTTCAGGTTGCTGTTGGATAAGTGGAAAATATAAACACAATTCACTTTCGCGGTTTGAGCATATTTACAGTTCATTCAATGCCTTCTCGAAGGGTGGCCAGAAAGGATTTGATGCATCCACCTTCGTCGGCGGCACAAATTCGTCCTTCTGTTCGAACACGATCTCAATGCCGCCACCGGCCTCCTCGCACCAGTCGCGTATCTGCTGCTCAAAGGCAACCAGATCCACATCGATGGCGATGCGCAAATCGAAGACCACCTCGAGCAGCGCCGGAACCACATTGCTCTGCACACCACCCGCCACTCTGGTCAGATTCACTGTGGTCACATCGCCATAGAATAGCCTCGAATTATCCTTTAGCGCCTTCACTTGGGACTCACGGAAGCCCATCATCTTATTCACAACGTAGTTGAGCTTTTCGCCGGCCGTGTTGGGCAACAATATGGATCCATGTCCAGCACTTCCGCTGATCTTGAATCGAATATCTGCAAAAACCAATGATTATATCGTACTGCTGCAGGCCCATTGCCGTGTTAATATTTACGCCAGGCGGTGCGCTCTGCAAAGTAGACGTAATAGGAGTCATCCAAGCTGGAAGAGCCCTCGTCTAGGCTCAGGCCCACATTCAGGGACTTAAAGTAATCCCCCTTTATGAACTCGCGCATTCCAAAATAGCCGCCAACCTCTTCGTCGGGCACAAAGGTCACATAGATGGTTCGCTTCGGTTGATAGCCGGTGGCCTTGAGGGCCCGAATTGCGGCCAGGTATTGAGCTCCCACGCACTTCATGTCCTGTGCGCCACGCGCAAAAATGCGACCTTCATCGTCCAGATCGGCGGCAAAAGGATCGTGAGTCCACTTCTCCGGAAAGACGGGCACAACATCTGTGTGGGAATTGAGAACAATTGAAGGTAGCTCGGGCTCCTTCCCCAACCATTTCAATATCACGACGGGATTAGATTCGTTAACGGGATAAACGACATCCACGGGCAGATCGAGGCTGGCGGCCTGGCGTTTTAAGAATTCCACACATTCAGCTGAAAATCGACCACATTAGCTTAATCTTGATTAAGTCATTTTTATGATGCATTTCCTCTCATAAAAGTAACGGCTTATCACGGATCATGTACAAATTCGCCAACTTACTGTAATCTATATTTGGGTGCACTGTCGGTATGCGTAAATATTCACGGAAGATTTTAATTTCCTCATTATTTTCCCACTCAGCTTTGCTCATTTTGTTTGGATTTGTTGTGTAATTATATAAACAAAAATCGATTCTTTATATATTTAGTTTTGCAATAAACACTTCGGATCTCCAAAAACAGCAGCTGCACACAGATGCCCCGCAAAAAGAATACTTGTGAACTGTTTCAGCGGTGGCCGACGACTATTTGGCTGCTTTTATCAGGCCACTGCTTAAATATAAAATGCCGCCATCCATCAAATAGCTTTTTTTGTTAACAATGTGTCTACTTTTATCATATTTATAACTAAGCCTCAAATTCTTATCAGTTTTATGTGTACTTTTCTTAATGACCTTTAATCAAAACATTTCGCTGATTGAGCTTGTAGAAAGGTATTTTCAATCAGTTACAATTAATGTTAATACTCGCCCAAAAAGTAAATTGAGTATATTGGGTTTGTGCAATTTCTCATGAACGTAATTTATTATTAGTCACTAGTGCAGCTACAGAAATTTTGAATTGTGTATTAATCGTGTATTCCCGCATCAGATCAATTCAATAAAATTGATTATCTCTTTTAGTTTTAAAACTACATATATACACCAATTTTTGCAGACAGATTACTGATAATCTCTCCAAGGTGTAGAAAAATTAAAACAATTTTAGAGATAGACTCAGCAAACTTGGAAATAAGTTTTCTGATGGTTTCTAACCAAAAAATTGGTTACGTTCACTTCCGGTTTCATAAGTTACAAAGATCATTTTTTTTCCAGTGGAAGTATAATCAATCAATAATCAATCACAACTACAAAAATTTCTTTATGTGTCTAGCCTTAAAACTTAAAAGCTAAAAAGCCAATAAGCTCCATTCACCTCGACCATGAGTATAAATAGCTAACCAGTTCGATGTGAAATATTTAATAATATATATTATTGGTTGCTGTTCCATTGGGCCAAAAATTTATAGAAATGTTGTAGTCGCCAACTTTATACCCCGGCAATAGCTGATATGACCTTTTTGTAGACCTCAATGCCATGCAGATAGAGATCCGCACGAGTGAATTCATCGTGAGCGTGCACCAGGACTGGCATGTTCTTCATGGGCGAGAATCCCAAAGCTGCGACTCCGAGCGGGCGTAAGAAGCGGCTGTCCGTGCAGGCGGGACAGACTAGTGTGCGGAACTTCAAATTGCTGTTGGGTGGGAATCGAAATGTGAATAATTTAGTTTTCCCTCTGGACATGATCATACTAACAGCTCGTTCAGCGAGTTCTGAAGTGCTGTCCAGAATGAATTTCCGTCCAGCTTGGTCGCTGGCACAAATTCATCTTTTCGAATGTACTCGAGCTCGATGCCGCCACCAGCCTCGTCGCACCAGTCGAGTATTTGCTTCTCGAATGCCACCAGATCCACATCGATGGCAATGCGAAAGTCGAAGACCGCTTCGAGTAGTGGTGGAACCACATTGCTCTGCACACCACCACTCAATTGGGTTAGATTGACGGCGGTCACATCGGCCATAAATAGATTCGCATCATCGGCGAGCCTCTTCACCTGAGCTGCCCGCAGCTCCATCAGCTTGCCCACAACATAGTTGAGCTTCTGCCCGGCGGTGTTGGGCAACAGCAGGGAGCCATGGCCAGCATTGCCACTGATCTTGAACCGAATGTCTGCAAGAATATTTTTGACTCATATGAATTCTTGATCAGGAAGAGTTCAGTTCTTACATACGCCAAGGAGTTCGCTCTGCATAATAGATGTAAAAAGCATCGGACGGATTAGAAGAGCCTTCGTCTAAACTGAAGGTCACGTTCATGCCCTTGAAGTAGTCTCCGTTTACAAATTCGCGCATGCCCAGTTCGCCGCCCACCTCTTCGTCGGGCACAAAAGTCACATAAACTGTTCGCTTCGGCTGGTAGCCGCTGGCCTTGAGGGCGCGAATGGCGCCCAAGTACTGTGTCCCGATGCACTTTGTGTCTTGCGAGCTCCGCGCAAAAATGCGACCTTCCTCATCCAGATCGGCGCTGAAGGGCTCGTGCGTCCACTGATCCGGGAACACGGGCACCACATCCATATGCGAGTTCAGCATGATGGAGGGTAGCTCTGGCTGGGTGCCCAGCCACTTTACAATCACAACGGGATTGGACTCGTTGACGGGATAAACGACATTCACTGGGAGGCCAATGCTGTCCGCCTGGCGCTTTATGAATTCCACACATGCAGCTGTGAGGTATAGACAAACAAAGCGTATTCAAGATACAAAATTTCTCAAATAAAATAACTTTCAAAATTACTTTTGAAATTGTATATACATATATAAGTTAATATTTTGTTTAAAATAATATAAACTCACTGTAATCTATGCTTGGGTGCATCGAGGGTATGCGCAGATATTCACGGAAGATTTGAATTTCCTCATCATTTTCCCATTTTGCTTTACTCATTTTAACTGATAAAGATAATTGTTTAAGTTTCAGTAGATATCTCTTAACGCTGTCAGCGAATTTCTACAACTGATGGAATATAAAGCTGCTTCAATTTTATATCCAACATTGACATCGACATAGACATACTTGTACACTCAAATAAAAATGTAGTATAGAATGCAAAACTTGTTTATTTAGAATTTTGAGAGTAATTTATTTCTTCTATATTATTTTACAAATATTTAAATATTCAAGTGTAGTACTTAAAATTAACATAACCTTATATAATATCATATGTTTATATTTGTCATAAGAAAAGGCTTCTTCAAATTTGATATGAGGTTCACCTTAAAAACCATTTTTATTTTTATTTTTCTATGTGTACATTTGTTTTGGTTGATTTTTTTTGTCAGATGTGATACTCCCTGTCTCGGTTTTTATAAATTCGGTTGATATGCTTCTTATCAGCGTAATTAATGTGGTTTTAAATGAGGCCATTATCAAAAGTTTTTTTTTTGTTTTGTTTTTAATTGTTCTGTTTCTTAAAGTGATTAAGGGGCATTTAATGACCAATCCAATAAACTTCTGTTATTAGTATAAACGTTTTATAGCCAAAGTCTGTTGATAAACCGAAAACTCGAATTTCACGGGGATGCAAATCTTTTTTCATAAATACTGAGGAATGAATAATATTTCTTACAAACTGCTGTAGATAGCTTGCTTAAATCTATATAAAAATGTTTCGTCATTCTTAAGTTTCATCAAAATTTTCGCACCATGATAGCGAAAATCCATTTAATTTATTTATTAATTAAGATGTGCCGATTTTAAATCGTAAATTCGTCATTCACCTATTCACCCAAATGTTTGCCTAGAAGTTTCTTCTTTGCTTATCGGACATAAAATACTTTTTATTTTAATTTAATCAGTTTGTCCATTAGGGATTTTATCAATGGTAATTAGGCGTGGTTATCTTTCATGCATTTAGTTATCTATGTTAAAAAGTGGATGTCAAAAATCCATTATAAAATTTTTGAAACAATTGCCCTACGTAAAAAAAAATGTCTTAGTACATGTTTTATGTGCAGATATTTAAGTTCCTAATAGAAAGCGTGAAGATAAGATATATCTAATTAAGATAAAAAAGATATCTTAATACTTGTCAAAATCTTCACTGTCTTGATTGCGGGTCATTTCGGCTAATCTAGATAAGCAATAAAAATGTTCGTGAAAGTCTGAAAAGTTTGTAGTCAAAAGTTTTTTTAAGATGTACTAAAAATGCACTTATAGAAAGGTTTGTAGAATCTGAATCAAATGAAAATCCTAATACGAGAACAAAGTTCTGAAAGAATGTTATATATGTTCTTGAAATTGCATAGTTTTAGATATTTTATTTATTTCGAGTGCAAAGATTTCTGTAATAAAAATTTGTATTTATAGTTGAGAATGATTCATTAATTAAAAATAAAATGTTAAATTTAATAAATAAATGTAAAATAGTAAACACTCTTGAGTATTCTTGAGAGTACTTGTGGATCTCTAAACTAGTTCTTGTGTAAGATCTTCAAAAAAGCTTGTTTGCTATTTTATCGAATTCCTCAGAAGATAGCACATTTCGAACTTTGTCTGCGTAGTACTTTTGGTTTGGTGTAAGCCCCAATGCCGACATCGAAACCAAAGTTCACATAACTATATGAGCTGTTTGTTTTTATCAGCTAAATAGCCACCGGTCTTCATTATTCATTGGACTTTTTATAAAATTGGCTGATATGCTTCTTATCGACAGGCTTTTTTTTGTTCGTAGCATATGATACCATTATCGGAAGTTTTGAATCTATCTAATTTTTTTACATAAATATTAGTAATACATGCTATTAATAATAAATATTTGCACTACTTTCAGTGTAGTTAAATATAAGTCCCACAATAAAATCAAATTATTTATTGCATATTCTCAATTATTTATTACAAAAGAGGAAATCGATTAAAAAATAAAGCTTGTAGCTTTTAAACATATTTACACATTGGCCACAGCTGCAATAAGTTTCTTATAAATTTCGATCCCATTCAGATAGGTGTCCGCTCGCAAATATTCGTTGTGTTCATGCAGTAAGATGGGCGTGGTGTTAATGGGCGAAAAGCCCAAAGCCGGAATGCCAACATTTCGCAGCATGCGGCTATCTGTGGCGCCTGGAAAAACTCGTTGACGAGTTTTTACCCCGCTGAAATATATAAGAGACGGTGAGGATCTAAGCCAATCGGTGGCTTCGCACTTACAGTTCGTCAAGGGCTTGTTTAAAGGCCACCCAATATGGATTTGATGCATCTATCTTGGCCGGGGCTACATAGGGCTCTTTCCAGTCAAAGACAAGCTCTATCCCGCCCCCTGCCTCTGCGCACCAATCACGAATCTGCTTCTCGAGAGCATCCACATCCTCAGATAAGGCAATTCTTATATCAAAGACCACTTCCAACAATGGTGGCACCACATTTGGACACCCCCAAACAATTGGGTCAGATTAACGGTGGTCACATCTCCAATGTCTATGCTAGAGTTATCTTCCAGTCGTTTCATCTGTGATTCTCGGAACTCCATCATCTTGTTCAGAATGTAGCTGAGTTTCTGGCCAGCTTTAGATCTGGAAAATGAATAATTGCAAAGTTTTGCCTTCTGGTATTCTGTTCGCAACTCACGCCAGATAGTTCGCTCGGCGTAAAACACGGAGTAAATTTCATCCTCACTGGAGATGCCCTCGTCTAAGCTGAATCCCACATTCATTTTCTTGAAGTAATCGCTTTCGACCAGCGACTTAATTCCCGGGATAATGCCGGCCTCTTCGTCAGGTACAAAGGTGAGATAAACATTTCGCTTTGGCTGGTAACCATTCGCTTTTAGAGAGCGAATAGTCCCTAAATATTGAGTTGCAACGCACTTCATGTCCTGGGCGCCACGTGCGTGAATGCGACCTTCGTCATCCAAATCGGCGCTAAAAGCTCCGTGAGTCCACTTGTCCGGGAAAACCGGAACGACATCCATATGCGAATTCAATACGACGGACGGTAGTTCAGGCTCTTTGCCCAGCCATTTCATTACAATAACAGGGCTCAGTCCGACATTAACAACATCGATGGGAAGATCCAGGCTAGCTGCCTGACGCTTCTAAAATTCCACGCAAGCGGCTGCATGGCATAAATTAATTTTTGTTTGTTAAATAATTCCATTGTTTAATCTCGCACTCAAAGTGAAAAGAGTTATTGGGCTTATGTGCTGTCCGCTTTGCTTTCCATTTGTCTGTCCGTCTACCCTGCGTGTTTGTTCTCTCTCTCCGACAGAGTCAGTACGAACGTGTCAAATAGATACAATCTACATATCTGCCTTTCCTAAAGATCGCACAACCAATTTTTGGACACAGTTTTGGCAAATAGTTCATTCCTCTAAAGATTGAGCTACCAAATTTCGGATAGGTCAACTCCCTCTTTCAAAAACTACAAAAGTCAATATGTTTCCTAAGTAACCTTTCAACGAGTATTTCCCAGTCTTATTTGATTTCTTTTAGTTAATTGTTAATTTCTTACTGTAATCCACATTTGGACGCACCGATGGAATGCGTAGATATTCGCGGAAGATTTTGATTTCCCCATCGTTTTCCCACTGCGATTTGTTCATTTTTTTACAAATATGTTATTGGCTATTTGTTCGCAACATTTCAGAGTAGCGCAACCTTTGTTCAAATATAGAAAACATTTTTCTTTTAAATAACAAAAACTAAACCTAGTACTAATAACAGTATTTGACATTAAAGACGCGGTTACTTTAATCAGTCATGTTTCAAAAAAATTTGGTTTTATTCATTATCTGCGGTTTTATTGAGGTAAATTTTCAAAGCTCATTATATGTTAATGGCTTTTGGGGTTTCTAAAAACTATACCCCTTTTAACCTATTTCAATGGGTACAGAGCAGCTAATTTCTGGATAAGTAAATGTCAAGTTTTTTATTTAATATTTTTCTTTGTTCTACTTTAAAAGCTAAATTCGTAGTCATTTTAAAATGAGGTAGGCATATTTTTATAAATCTTGCTTTTTATTGATCGAACACAAATAATTTCTTTAAAAATTCAGTTTTCGTCAGATTTTGATCAAATCTATTCAAATAATCTATTCTTGTTGTTTGCGGTAGTTTATAAAAAAATGTCGCGTATTTTTAGTTCGAAAAGTCGTCAAGTGTATTTATTAATAGATATGCTACATCAAATCAATCCCACACGCGCATTATCAAAATTGCGGTTCAGGAAAATTTAAGTTTATAAAAAAATTTTTTAACAATAGTATATTTTATTGTTTTTCAAGGCCTTGCAATTTGTTACGAACTATATAAATTCGCCTAATTAACTAAAAACAAATTGTTACATTTTCAACTAAAATTTTTCTAAAATTTAAAACGCAATTTGAACGGTTCTTTATTTTCTCGAAACTATCTAAAATCGTATATCTAGATTTTAACTGTTTAGATAAAAAAATAAAGATAACAGCAGAGTTATCGGTCTAATACGCACTTAAGCTTACATAATAGGATATTCATAGCAATTTTATTAAGTAGCCGTGATAAGCAGAAAGTGCCCAGAACATATTTAAAAAGTCAGCTTTTATTAATGTGAACAATTAAATGGAATGAGAAGTTCTGTCAACAATAAGAATCCGTACTTAGTTTGATTTTAGACATTGGCGACAGCTGCAATAAGTTTCTTGTAAATATTAATGCCGTTCAGATAGGTATCCGCGCGCAGAAATTCATCGTGATCGTGCAACAGTAGCGGGGTCTTGTTGATAGGTGAAAATCCCAAGGCCGGAATGCCACAATGACGCACGTAGCGGCTGTCTGTGGCGCCAGGGAACACACGGTATTTGGTCTTCAGACCGCTGCAGGACCCAAAAATGAGAAAGTTAGCGAATAATTTCAACAGTTCGTAGAGTGCTTACAGTTCGTCCAAGGCTTGCTTGAAGGCCACCCAATACACATTCGACGCGTCTATCTTGGTGGGCTCTACGTAGGGATTTTTCATCTCGAACTCGAGTTCGATGCCACCACCTGCCTCTGCGCACCAATCGCGGATTTGCTTCTCGAAGGCAACCATATCCACAGTAATTGCAATTCGAATATCAAAGACCACTTCAAGCAATGGTGGCACCACATTGCTTTGCACTCCTCCACGCAGTTGGGTCAGATTAACGGTGGTGACATCGCCAATTTCAAGGCTTGGATCTTCTGCCAGTCGTTTCACCTGTGATGAACGGAACTCCATCATTTTATTCACAACATAGTTTACCTTCTCGCCAGCGGTGCTGGGCAGCAACAGGGAGCCGTGACCAGCTGTGCCACTGAATTTAAACCTGATTTCTGAAAGAGGCTTTTAATGTACGATTGACCCTTGGCATAATTATGCATTTAACTTACGCCATATTGTCCGTTCGGCATAGTACACGGCGTATGTGTCATCCTCACTGGAGATGCCCTCGTCAAAGCTGAATCCCACATTCAGTTTCTTGAAGTAATCACCCTTGACCAGCTCGCGCATGCCCAGATGACCCCCAACCTCTTCGTCCGGCACATAGGTGAGATACACAGTGCGTTTTGGCTGAAATCCGCTGGCCTTGAGCGCTCGAACGGCGGCCAGATATTGAGTTCCCACGCACTTCATGTCCTGCGCGCCTCGTGCAAAAATGCGACCTTCATCGTCCAGATCGGCTCCGAATGGTTCGTGCGTCCATTTGTCTGCAAAAACAGGCACCACATCCGTGTGCGAGTTCAGAATGATCGAAGGTAGCTCAGGCTGCTTGCCCAGCCATTTCATTACCACAACCGGATTGGATTCGTTCACGGGATAAACGACATCCACGGGCAGATCGAGGCTGGCTGCCTGACGTTTCAAGAACTCAACGCAAGCGGCTGTAAAATGTTTGTTAATCTTTATGCTTATCGCAGGATATTTACAATCTCATAAAAAACTTACTGTAATCTACGTTTGGGTGCACCGTTGGAATTCGCAGATATTCGCGAAAAATTTTGATTTCCTCATTGTTTTCCCACTCGCTTCTGCTCATGTTGATCAGTTTCTGTAGCTTTCAATTGTGCGGATATTTTTAAACACGAACGCGACTCTAAAAATGTACGAATTCTGATAATCAGCTGTGATTGGGCGGGATCAGCTGTGTGCACAGCCTCGCGATGGTTCTCAACACTGGCAGCGATCGTCTGCGACTGTGTGCCCGTTGGCTCGCTCAACTCGTTTAAATATACCAGATATGCGATATTATCTCGTTCTTGAGGTTTGTGCCGCTTATCGGCTTGAAAGTCTGTCATTAACTTTATTGTTCGTTAAACTCGTCTACGAAGTTAAGAGCATATTGGCTTTCCGTTCGTTCATATGAGAGTGGAATATTTGGACATATATTCATTTTTTGGCTACAGATGATTTCCCTGATTTCCTTGAGGAGCTTGTACCATAAAATTTATAATTCAAGTTTGAATGTTCGGATGATTAAAACAGTCAATGAACAAGTAATGCGCAATTGATTACACCCGATTGCAACGTTTTTGCTTGTTTGTTTAAAGCTGAAATTGCGGTTTGTAAAACATACATGTATGTTTACAATTCGCTAATTTACGCTTTGGGACTCTTTTAAGAGCGTAGAAATACGCGTGTACTGAAAATATTGGATCAGTAATTGCAGCTCGTTGGACATGTTGAGTACGTTCCTCAGAGGGTTAACTTTGGTTTAGTGTCAAATTTATATAGCGCATTCCTCTTGAATTCCTAATCAGCGAGTGTTGCACACACACACACACACACTGAGTGTTGTATGTTCGCACATGAACATCTAGTCCATACGTGTGGCATGAAAACAAGTTGTTTGTTTTTTTTGTTGCTACTGCTGTAGATGCTGTTGCTGATGCAGATGCTGTTACTGATACGGGTGCTGTTGATGTTGTTGGTGTGCTCAGCCACTGACTAAATGGGCGTGGCAAATGGCATATGCCAAAGCATTCGTGTGTGTGTTTGTTTTCCCTTTGCTAGTATATGTGTATCTGTGTGTGTGTCAGATTTCACGCTCGTTTCAATGGACGCAAATTGCTGTACACAAAACTTGCACGGAACAAAACTCAAGCGTCGAGATTTTTACCGTGGACTCCAGTTCGCTTTGTTTGCACTAGATGTATGTGTGTGTATCTTTTGGGGCATATAGATACATACCGAAACCTATTTGTGTGCCATCTCGAAAAGTCATTAAAAGTTCATTAACAATGTTGCCATGATTTTCATGGCAGCGACTGTGCCACCAACTACGACGGCAAATGTGTCAGCAACACATGCGAACATTTCAAATGGCAAACAGACACCTATACATATATAAATATATATATATAACTCAAACAAGTCAAACAATACACGGTCATGCATATCCGATGTACGGCAATACTCATGCCCATCTATAGTTGTGTATATAAACAACTGTTACGCCCTTTTATACTATTACACTGATGGTAAAAATATTGCGTACATTAAAATTACCTCACTTCCTTTTCAAATATATTGTCAAATGCTGAATCCGACAAGCTGATTTTATTCATTATTTTTTATTTTTTGAATTAGGTCAAGTTTGCGTTGAAAGCTCTTAAAAAAATAAATAATATTCTATTCTATAAAAAATATTCTTTACAAATAAAATGTTTTCATATTGTTACAAATATGCAGTCTGCAGATGTTTTTGCCATTCGTTTTATAGAGCATTTATTGTATACATTTCAACGTCAGGTAGATTTCTTTTCTGTTAATGTACGCATCCATTAAGTTTTAGCACCTTATCTTTCCATTGTTGTCTCTTTGTGCCTATTATTATTATCATCGGCAGCCCTTACTACGTCTAAGTATTGTTCAACATTCGCGGCAAATATTTTAGTCGCATCTCTTTTCATATTTTCTACCATCTATAGAATACGCAAATACCTCAAGGACACGCTTTTATACGTGTTTATTTTTTTCCTAGAGTTGGATGCGTGTACTTTTACCATCGTGATAAAAGCACGCTTGAATATCCCGCCAAATTTGTGTACTATATTTTTTTTTATACTAATCTGTGCTAACATATAAAAACTAAATTGTTAAGCGCTTATTTTGATGGAAGCTATATACTATAATATTCCGATATTGGTGTACTTGATTAGGGTAACTTGAAAAAAAATTTTTTTAT
The DNA here is from genome assembly GCA_004143825.1 of Drosophila micromelanica. Taxonomy (NCBI): domain Eukaryota; kingdom Metazoa; phylum Arthropoda; class Insecta; order Diptera; family Drosophilidae; genus Drosophila; species Drosophila micromelanica. The sequence goes on from SCDY01000620.1 coordinate 19,100, forward strand.
TAACTGTTGACTTGGGATATCTTAAAAAGCAAGCAGTATTTTATATAAACTTCACATTTCCTCAAATGGTTTCTATGATACCTACATATATTCATTTAATTTTTTAGCGTATACATACATGTATTGAGGTTTATAGCCATCTCTATTGTAGTTTTTAAAAATGTACATCGGTGTGTAATTTTATGCGAAATAGCACTAAAAAACTAAATGCATTACTAGAGCTCAAAATACAGATTGCTCAAGTCTTAAGTGCAGTGAGAAAATACAACAAAAACGCCAAGGTAGCGAATGCGGAATTGTTCCTGTATATAAATATACACATATATACATAAGCTGAGTACAATGTTAGGACTATACATGTACATATATCTGCTTTACAATGAATGTATACAACATAGCTTGTTAACGTTAATCAAAGCTCGTCACATAAACATTGTCAGACTACTGTAAATTAAGGAACAATTTATGATTTATAGTCAAGTAGAAATGAAATGCAATACGTTTTGTTATTAGAATTCGATTTGTTCTACACCAAATAAGTATGCAGTTAAATACAGCTTAAATTACTTCAATTAAAACCTTTAGCTGATTGTACTTTCGTTTCGATTCCATTTTAATTAAGTTCAAAATAACGTAAATTGCTTTTCATTTGTTACATTAACTTTGTGAAAATATACGTTGTTAATAATTAATGAAACTTTTTTGAATTCATTTGCATTGCATATTGATGGAAAACAATGCCAGACCACCTATTTTCACATCTTTAATAATACGAATACCAAAATTTTAATAATTTAAAGCAATTTCTTTTCAGTTTTGTTTATGCTTTAAATGCAAACATCTAATTGTAGGCAAATGCAATTAAGCTACTCAAATATTTAAAATATACTTATTGTAACATTGAATTTGCTGCCAAATTTATTTTGTAAATACATAGCCAATAATCGGGGGCAGTGGGCGGGGTCATATCGAAGCATATGTTCCATCTGCATAAATAAAATGTTATTCAAATTTAATAATTGTAATACCAATAACTTCGTAAGGGGAGGAAAGCAACAGCTTTTAATTTATCATTGATTTAATTTTTAGCGGGCCTAATAAGTATATAAAATGTAGTTTATTAACCTTAGCTGAAATTAATTAGTTTCTTAAATTTATTTTATTTTAGTCCACTTCACATATATATAAAAAGATTTTACACTTGAATGTCAAAAGCTATTGCATACTTATCCGCGCTTAGAGAATAACATGAATATAGGAATTTCAAAAATTACGTTCACTCTAGCAGATACTCTATGTGTAGACATAGTATGGTACTTTATTGTATAGTGTTTACTTATAACCAATACCTTTAAAAAATATTTATAATAAAAGTTTATATACTTTTAAACTTTGGCAGCAATTAGGACGAATACAGAAAGTAAAATATTCCTCGATACAAATGTGGTATAGTTCAAATAGAAAGTCAGACAAATGGAAATGAGTATAGTTCAAATAGAAAGTCAGACAAATGGAAATGAGTCAAGAATTTGCTTTATAGTTTTGTGCAGGGTATAACAGCATTAGCAAGCAAAATGGCAGCAACAAGCTTAGCTGTAATCCTCAGGTAGTTGGGGGCTGAGAGGTCATTTATAAATGCGAAACCAAAGCAACGCTATGCAAAAGGCGAAAAGCTCGCTAACGAAGCATTCGAAATAGACCCAATAGTACAGCCAAAAGCCAAACACAACAAATGCGGACCGTGGCAATGCTGCCATCAAGGCAAATAAAAGACGAAAGTTATGATAAATGCAGATGGAGTACAGCTAGCTGTATTATTGCCTGTCATTTCTCATCAGCCAACATCGACAACAGAGCACAGTTAGCTACGCACCGGGAAGGGAATGCTGACGCCCACAGCCAACAACCAACAGCCAACAACTGACAAGCGACAAGCGACAGGCAACAGCCGACTTCCGGGTGCTGCCGCCATATTTGCCTGGCTGTCATGGCTGCCAGGCACTGAATGGCTTCTAATAAAAAAACAAGCATGATTCTTGCTACGCTTTTATTTTCCATTACTAGGCCCTTCTGTACCCCACCTCGTGCCCCTGTCCTTTGCCATCTAAAAGAGCGATGAGCAGCAATTTGCAAAGTTTTTGCTCACTCTCGCACACACACATTTAAATATACTTTGTATGTGTATGTGTGTGTTTGAGTGAGTGTGAGTGCAGGAAACTCGGAAAAACTTCATTTTTCTGCTGCTTCATTTGAGTTCTGTGTTTGCCGCGACAAATTTTTGTTTGTCTGTCTCCTTTGAGAGGTTTCCCTTTACACATTCCTCACCCTCCAACTGACTGTGCATCCATGCAGTATTTAGTTACCACTGTGAACAATGGGTAACTTTACATTTTTTCCAACTAAAAACTCAATTTTTGTATAAAAACACAAACAAAAAAAAACACATTTTATCAAATAGAATTACATCAATTATATATAATTCTGATTGTTTAAAGCAGATATCATTTATTTGCTAAATAATGGAACAATTGTTACTTGTTAAAAGCTAATTCAAATATTATTTATTCACTTACATATAAAAATAATCGCACATGCTTCCTGAATTCCTGAATAACTTCTAAGTTTTCTTATGGAAGTTTCCACTACATGCCTGTCCACTATCGAGATTAAAACTTTTATTATTATTATTCTTTAATGTTAATCTTCATGTTGTTAAACAAATTTAGAATAATATTCAAATCTAATAGATCTAAAAACTTTGCAAAATCTTACAGTTGCTAATTAATTAAAACAGGTGAAATTCTTCGTATTATGTGGCATGCAACTTATAAAAATTTGTTATAAAACAAAAATCTTCATAGTTCACTGTGCAACCAACGATTCTATAATTGTTTTGCGACCTGAACTACGTGCGTTCCAGTCAATATCTGCCACTTTCCGTTGGCTATTGGTTTAAAATACGGCAAGTTTATGCCGTGCCATTAGCTGCTCTTTGGGTTTTCAGTGTTTTCCGCACCAGCACGTCCCGATAATGGTTTCCCGGTATTGCTCTACTAATTGCTGATTGCTGCTAAGTGCCCCGATTTAAGCTGCAGCCTTTAGTCTGAAAGGCGTTTGGCCAGCTCTGCAATTAACTAATTGATTGAACTATTCAATCGGGCCAAGTGCACGCTATGCTTGTGTGTGTGTGTGTGTGTGTGTGTGTGGGCGTGGCAAACTTGGAGTATTTAAGTACGAGACCGTTTAACAAACCATTGGGCGTGTTTGGCGGTTACGCGTGCCCTTTGTCCATAGTCCATCGCATGCAGAAGTGCATTCAAAAGCTTTTAATACAAGGCATTCAGCTGGGTGTGGCATTTGCGCTGGTGGGCGGAGTCTTCCTTCTTCCTTCTCTGCGAACACCTGAATACGCTTAATGGGCAATTGTTAAAATTCGTTCATTGTCTTTGAATTATGTGGAGAAGGCACAGATTGTGCATGCTTGGCTTTTTGTTGAACATGTAACGGCATTTAAATCCAATTCAGAATTGATTAACTTGGTGTTCAAAGTCCCATAATTTCAATATCTATTAAAACTGAATTGACTTTCATAATATTATTTTCAACATGGTTTGTTCTCGACGTATATTTTAAATACGTTGTTGTTAAATTTTTCTCAATAAAATAAAAATTGTAAATGAAAATGTTGGTTTTTTTGTCGGTATCAAAATTAGTATAAAACGTAAATGAATTTTTATTTTAATCCAAATACACTACAGTCGTGTTTTCAAATTCTTGGAGATCTAATTCTCTTAGTTTTATATAAATCCTGTAGAATTACGAGTTAAGAAACATGAGAGAGATATTCGATGACAATTTTCATAGAACGTTCTCAACTCTCCAGTCTGCTCAGCTATGCCATAAACTTGACCTAATCCGTGGTATTCACAGATGGAACATTTTCCCAAATCCGCAGTACATTGCAACATAAACCAATGCAATCGGATGGTAGCAACTTTTAGTCAAGGCATTCTCTGGAGCTTTGACCATTGCGGCTTTTCCAGATTGTTTCATGTTTATAAATATAAATGGAAAAGCGGAAAATGAATGTAGTAATCGTATTTTCTGCACATAGGTAAACACAGTTGCTGGGTTTTTTAGAGCCTCTTTTCGGTTCGCCGTTGTTGCCCGTTGCAAATTGTTGCAATTTGTTGTCTCTGTTTTGCGGTTGTTGCCTCAAATGTTTTATGACTGCAGTGGAATTGCTCCGACACCTGCTACGCTCCATGTTCGCATCCTAGATGTGCTGTGTCGGAAAATGCATTTACGATACATAAACATAACGTGCTAGCGACACGCCCCCCAACTGTTAAGTACACGCAGAGAAAAATCCAAGAATTTTTTGCATAAATAAATTGCAAGCACGGGCAATAAGAAAAGAATGTGAAGGTTTTTGTATTTGTTCACTCTGTATTTGTTAATAGTTAATATATAATACTATATATTTTTATTATATTTATATTTTATATACAAAGTTCTATTAAATCGCATTTACTCAATTTGAGATATTTTCTTTTCCATCCATATGTTGTTAGGCTACTATATTACTATATTATAATTGTACATGAATAAAAAACGTTCCATTTGCATTTGGAAACTGTTTGCGAGGCTTATATTTAATTGAAGTATATTTGTTTTAATTTATGCAACAACTTATTTATATTAATGGATACCAGCATTTTTTCTGTAAGTGTATGTAGGCCTGTTTGCCTTGCTGCCACTTTCCGTGTAGACCCGTCATATCTGCAGGACACGTCATGCTTTTTTATGGCATTCAAGTAAATATTAATCATGGACTTGCTGCATTCTGTTTGCCTTTACATATGTTTAATGTAAATAACAATACGACAGTTTCGATTGACGTTTGTTGCGTTGCGCTAATTGAATTAACAATTAAATTGTGATTATTGCATAATTTATGCAACAGCAACGGCTTTCCTAACGAGTGTCATAACAATTACAACTGCACGCTTCCGTTTCTGTTGCATGCCCCGTCGGGCTGCTGTTTTAATTAGGCGCTGCAGAGGTGCCATCCTGTCGGCCTTTAACATTTGACAGTAGCCATGGCAACGGGGTCCTAGTTACTGTCACATTGGCCAAACCCTTTGGCATCCTGTCTGACATCCGGCGACATTTGGCATTACGCCTCCAACGCCAGACGGCGCCCGAAGAATGCAATTTCCTGGATGCCAGCTCAATTTAAATGTTCTTTTTTATTTTCGTGGCACTTGGCTTTGGTGCTGGCAAAAGTTTTCCTTTTGTGGCGTCGGCCAACTCAAATGTTACTTATATTGATGGATTTGCACGTTGGGCCAGCATCACGCTGAGCTTCCTGTCAGGAAATGTGGAAGCCAGGACATCCCGCTTAGAGTTGTCTGGCTGGCCCGTAAAAGAAATTGATTTAGCATTTGGGTGCACGAAATTGCGCAATTTATGCGGCCCCAGCCGGGCTATTATGCAGGCCACAAAACTGCTGCTGGGCTGCATATAGATGATAACCACAGTGCATCTGGACCCCAATTTTATATATGCACACATACACACAAACGTACATAAAAGCTGAAATGCGATCCAGTCATGCCTGGCTAATGCATTTTTAAAGCGAAATGCATAATTTATGGGCCACAACTCTAACTGCAGGTCATTCAGTCAGTCATTCAGTTGGTCATTTCAAATGGCAGAACATCAATGGGTTGCCAAACGCCCCTTACAACAGATTCAATTCACTCTAATTGCCGCAACTAATCCTAGCCACAGCCGCAATATTTTCACATTTCGCACACATCGAGTATATATAGATCCGACGACTCTTCTAATGCCCCCTTCTGTATTGATTGCACAGCAGGTCGGGTAACAAAGCGAAAATATTGCATCCACAGGCCACATCATTGGCATTCATGCAATGACGGCTGCATAATTTACAGCAATTTCTGCTGCAAAGAGTATTTATTATTTCGTTTTGGCCCCTCTCTAAACGAACCATAAACTATAATGTTGACGGTTTTAGGCTGGCAGGGCGGTACAGGCTTTTGATTGCCGATTTAATGCGGAATTTCATACGTCGATTTCATGCGCAAAATTAAATTCAAAGTTGAATTTCAAATCATTGAACTCAGATATTTAAAACCATAAATAGGTAAACCACATTCTTTGTTTACGGGTTTCAATTAAGTGAATTTATTGACAATATTTTGAAAGTGTAAATATTTGAAATTAAATTGTTGATTAAAGGAAAAGTTACAATGTTTAACAGTCAATTATTAAAAATGTTGAAGATTTTAAGAAAGATATAAAAAATTACTATATTAAATAAAATAAATTACGTTGATTTAGCACATTTCAACTTGTGCTATATAATTTATTTAGGGGTTACACACATACCACTGAACATTTGTGTAACTAGTCACTGGTCAAAAATTACGTTACTTTTTATGCTCTACAGAAAGAAAGAGAATTTTCAGTTTTTATTTTCTTGTATATTTATATTTGTATTTACTTAAATTTATACATAAGATTGATAAACAGAATTTATGTCTATCACAAATTGTTTTTCTTTCTGAGTTTGAGATTTAAGCACGCTTATTCTGCATAAAAAATACTATTTTAACAACTGTAGAGTAGAAATAAATAATTCATTTCGGAACTTCAACGCAGTACTACACTGTAGGAACATACAATTAATTATGAATTACGCCAACCAAAATCCGTTGCACAACACATTAGCGTCACATAATCTTCAAACACATACTAGTATGTTCCTAAGTGTGTATTAGTGCAACATAGTGTATTATACAAAATGTATACTATCTCTCTCTCTCTCTTTTTCTCGCTCTCTCTGTGTAATTTTGTTAGACAACATTAATTATGCATGATTATGTGGGAGTAACATTTTGTACGGTGTATTTTTTAAGCGGATTTTATTTTTCTGCTTCAGGCAACTTTCATTCCAGAAATTGGTCTAAGAAATAAAAATCTTTAGTATTCAATAAATTTAACTACATTTATATTTTTGCTTTCGGCCGTTTTGCAGCAAGACACATAAGAGTCCATTGGGACAGACCTTGAGAATGCATCAACCAATGTTTCAGCTCAAATAAAAATTACATTTACATAATGCATCTAAAACTGACAGGCCAAATGGCGCTGCAGTTTTGGCCACCCACCTCGTCCCAAGAGGTGGGTGGAAGCGGGAGGGGGGGGAGTTTGTCTGTTATTCTTGGCTAGTGAATAAGAAAAACAATAAAGAATTTGCGGAGCAGCACAAACCGCAAGAAAATGGAAAAGATGAAATAAAACCGCTACGAAAACAAAGTCGTAAATTCAATTTAAAGCTTGACAGATTGCCACAGTGCGGCTAGTGGGCGCGCAGTGGGCGTGGCTGTGCTGCAGCTGCAACAAAGTGACGTGAATAAAAATGTTTTTTTTTGTTTCTTTCGTTTGTTATTGTTTTGCGGACTTTTATTCTGATTTTTTCACATTTTCTCCTGCAAGCAAAATGTGAAAAATATATATATATATATATATATATGTATTTATATATGTATATATATATATGAGCCAGAAAGGCGGCAGCAGCGTCAGCTAAATTAAGGTCAAGTTGCATTGAGTCAGGCACTTGGAAGGCGCCGCTCGAGTCGCGCAATTAAATAGTCTTTAATAAGCCCAACCACTTAAATAGTCAAAAATCTGGCAAAAGAGGTTGCCGTTGCAGTGGGGATGGCAATGTGGGGCATAAAGTTGCAGCTGCCGCCGGCTTGCAGTGGCAACAGTGGTGCCCAACTGTTTGCGCTCCAGATTTGCTTGCATAACGCGTAAGCGCCATATTAGGCCCTAAGCGAGAGCTTGGTGCTGAAGTAATCGCTGTTCGCCTGCAGCTGCTGTGACCCAGTTAAGGCGGGGATTTGCCAATGGGGGAGGGGGGGGGGGACGGAGTTCACTGTTTATTTACGTTGCTGCTGCTGGAGTTTATTACGCTTTGGCGCCGTCTTTCAACCACAGTGAGGCCAATCACTTGACGACCGCCGCAAACGCGGCACAATTACAGCCAACCAATTTGAGCGCCACAATAGCGCGTTGCAGATTGCTGACCAAGCCAATCAACGGCCGCACGCACGGGAACAATGAATCGCAGATAGGGAGAGGAAAAAAGAGAGAGGGAGAGAGAGAGCGAAAGAGTATTAAATATAAGAGCAAACAAAAACGCGATTCTCAAAGGGATGCGGCGTGGAAAACCGCGGCCAGGAAACGCGCACAAATTGCATTTTAACGCATGCAAATTGCCAGAGTCCACGTCCTGGACGATATTATTGCATTACAGTTGCCAACTGAGGCGAACAGTCGTAAGCACCGCAATTGCCACTTTGCGCTGGCCAAATGGCCAGTGCATGGTGCTTGGTTCATGAATGGGGTCAAGGGTTGACCCGTTTGACTGTGGGTGGGCAGCAGAGCTCGCTTTTGTTGCCAATTTAGCAACTGCCTTATTAAAGCTCACTGCTCACTGCAGAAGCATTGCCGGTGTCTATAAAGCAGCTACCCAACAACAACAGCAACAGCAAGCGGCGTTTTGCTGTTAGACAGCAAATATTGCATTGCAGCCTTTTAGGCGCCGCGATGCAAGTCTCAACCATTCGCCCCGATGCACTATGGGCAATTCGCTCTGATTTTCGGCCAATAACGGAATATCAGGCTTGCCAAATTATATTTTACAAGATATTTTTATTATCTTAAAAAATGTGTATATTTTATTTAAACTGGTTTTCTGTTACCTTCAGTGGCAACTTGATCAAGTTTAAAATATTTTGAAAGACTCGATTTAAAAACTAACGTAATATTAGCCTTGTGTGTAAATTTCAAAACATTTTCTCATCTTATATGAAACTAAAAAATGTTGGCAGTATTTGGCAGTATTTTTCCGATAGATAAAATTTATGCTTTTAATTGTGGATACATGAATATATAAATATATATTAGAGAACATTCCATAGTGCGGTATCGCATGGCATTATGTGTTCGGTGTGGGATGGAAGTTGGTTTTGGGTAGCTTTTTGCTTTTGTGGCAACCATGTTCAATGCCATGGACGTGACAGGGGCTTTATTATTATTGCTATTTTTTTTGTGTGTAATCAAGTTAAATATTACTCATATGCACTATTGCACTTAATAGCATTTCGGCCCGCATATGCTGGCAGCAGGCGACGCTTTTGATTGTTACACATTCTTAAAAGCTTACACAATTGCATTGAATCAAATTGCAATAAATCCTTTTTGCACTTTGTGTACACAAATTCAATTAAATTTGTGTGCTAAGCATAGTGCGCCAGATATTAAATAGAACTAACTGCGAATACGTACTAGACTAGAAGCTGTTATCCGGCTTAAGTTATAGTTATCATTTCTCGATTGAAATGATTTTCTAGTCCATAAAATTCATATTTTCGTCAATTGGATGGATTCCTGAATTTTGCAATCGTTGACTGATTTAAAAAATACTTTTGCAAAAAAATTATCTTGCTGTCCGTCTGTTTGTTAGTTTGAAAGCAATTTTTTTCGCTGCAATTCTATATCTAGATATCTAAAAATGAAATATAAACTCGTTATAGCCCGTGTTATCTGATACAAATATATAACTCTATTTTTCAAATTCCCTTAAGCGATTTTCATTAACCATGATTATTTTAGTTATGCATTCTTTCATGTTTTTATTTTAATTTAGCTGAATTGTTCTAAGCATACTCTAAATCATGAACCTCACGAGTATTTTATAGACAGAATCAAAGAGGGCAGACTGCAGCTCCGACAGCTAACTTAGCAGCTGTCACTCTTCTCCTTTGCATATTACGTATACGACATGTGTTAGCATTTTTATACACCAGTGGACTTGAATATTTTGTCTGTATGTGAGTGTGCTGTGATATGCGTCTGGCATATGACAGGAATGGGAGTTTTGAATTTTTGCATTTAAATAACGAAATTAAAAGATAACACACTTTACATACTCTTTTACTTCCGTTTCCAGATCAATAAAAACACGCAGAACAATAAAAATGTGGGTGAACGCAAGCGCTGGATACATGATCCCTCAAGTGAGTAGCCCGCCAAAGTATTCCTTCAATTTATGTCAAAATTTTATAAATAATATAAATATCGTCTACAGGTGACCTTTGCCGGCCGCTAAACTGTAAGAAGCGCGAAATTTGCCTGTTGGAGGACGAGTTCAGCGCTGTGTGCGTGTCGAAAAAGGAGCTGCACAAGAATCGGTAAGCAGCCGCAGGCGTATTATGTAATTTCAGTTAATGTTCTTCTTGTTGTTGCTGTTCAAAAAACTTAATAAACTAATTAAATTAAAACTTGCCCGTTTAACCCTGTTTTCGCCACAGCGATGAGATAATCACCAAGGCCAAATATTTGGAAGAGGAAGCCAAGCGGCGTGTCAATCAGCAGGATAACGATAGCCAGGATGTGGAGGACATTAACAACGATGACGAGGACAACAGTAGCGATGGCAACAACAATAACAAGAACAACAATGCGCCAGCCAACGTCCAGGGCATTGAGGATAACAACGACGATGAAGATAAAAGCCTGAGCCTGGGCGACGATGATGAGTCCAAAGAGGACGATGTCTTCTATGAGAATAACATTGCCGCCGGCGATAAGCAACAGCAACTGCAGAAACCAGTGCCCGCCCAGCAGGACGATGACGAGGAGTTGGAGTAAGTATTCGTGTATTTAACTCCGTCGTATCCTTTTTCTTGCGTTTGCATATCAATGGAACTCTTACATTTCATTTAACAAATGAGAATGAGAATTCATTGCGCGGACCTCGAACCAAACATAATTAAAGGGGTTTAGGGCCCAAAATTGGCACATTCCCGCAGAACGGTCACCTAGCACATAAAACTGGCTACTGAGGTCGTCTCCACCTTTCTGATTTGCGTGACCGGGGCGCGACGAACAAATTGTTTTATCGTGTATACAAATTCCACAATAAAGTTACAGTTACTGTATTCACTTTTTTCTGTTCCTTCTGATTGTGCTGCGTCATCGTTTTCTGTCGTTATACGATTTTTTGTTTTACATATTCATTAAAAAAGTATATTGGGTCTTGCTGTCCGTATGATCTAAGATTTAAAATCGAGCTGCAAAGTTCGTGCACTTAAATTACAAAAAAAATTGTATATTGCTAAGAAAACCACAATAATTAAAACAGAATTTGACTGTTTTAGACTGTTATTGCACTCGCATCAAAGAGCACTGCGCAGTCGGTCACAGTCGGTTATTGAATTTTCACACGACAGCTGGGCGGCCTTTTACCCTTTTCTAGGAGTCGCCTTTGAGTTCCACAACATTATCGCTCTGACCCTAACCCAAATTGTAAATTCGCACGCGAGCAAACGTGTTGGAATCCGAGTATGGAGGGGTTTGGAGTGGGCTGTAGGTGTGCCGGCCTAGGAATGCAGTCAAAGTCGTCGCCCGGCCAAGGTTCAATTGGTAACGATTTCTGGCTTTGGCTATGTTTACGGATTGACCTATTTCCGACGTGTTGACGTGCCTGCTGTAAACTGCAAAGTTGTTTACAACTTCTAAACACAAATATCTGGCTCGAATACGTGTCCATCACTTTAAATACTTTTTATTTTCTTTACCACCTTAGGTACAGCTTTAAGTTTCTATCCTTCAAATCAATATTCATCTAACTGCATCAGTGAACTAATTTTTATTTTGGATGGACTTTTACGACATTTTTTTAAGCAATGTTTTTTCAAGTTATTTTTTTTTAATTTTTGAGAATCGACTTCAAAATGCTTTACACTAATACAAAGCCAATAGATATAGACAAATGTAGTTCTTTACACAAAATAATAAATGTATTAGTATATAAAAAATTAAATTATTTATTTCTAAAACTTAGACATTTCTCATCAGATTATGACTTTAAAGCTTTCTTTAATTGAATATATTGTATTTCTTGGCGACCTCTTTGCTTCCACAGCCAGGATCCGAAAAACACTCCAAAGCATTATTTGCTTATTCTGGGATTCGGCTTGTTTAGCCGTTTGGTTTTGGCTTTAAGTGTAATTCCAAGTTTGCTGCTGGACACGTTTGCCTTAGTCCCAGGGGGGAAAAGTGCGTCCAGCAGGTGGGTCCTTGCAGCACAGCAAGGAATTTTCTTTGTCTCTGGTTATAAGTTTGTTGAGTGGAAAATTAATTTTCATGAATATTTTGCGCCCTGTTGGGATTTGTTATTCAAAAATCTATTGTTGTATATTATGTTTTATACATTTAATTGAAATTCATTTATATTTATTAAAGTGGTTGTGCGTATTAAATGTGTTGTGAAGTTGTAATGGAAACCTAAGCTCATTTTAATTTGAAAATCAAAATAAACAATTATATATATTATATATACCAACCTTACACTCACTAACTTAAAAGATTTAAACACTATTCATGCCGCATAACAATTTAATAAACAGTCTTAATGTGAGGTAAATTATATTGTAAGCATATTAATCATTGTAAGAATTAGGTTAAGCGTGCATTTATGCCACATTCAAAATTACTTCGTCAAAAATAAATTCACAATTTCTGATTACTAGAAAAAATACTGTGAAAAGAGTATAATAATCGATTTAGGAGCTTCAACAGTCATACTTGTAAAAGCTCTACTTTTTTTCCTTTTTTTAATTAAGAAAAAAAAAATACATATTATGAAATTCTTTGCAACCAATGCTCATTAAAATGTTCATTAAAACATTTTTGATGTGGTCGTATTATGTTTATTTTAAAAGTTGCGTGCACGTCGCTGAAAATTAAATAATTATTAATTAAAATTTTTTCAGATATCTATTTTTTCTGCTGTGCATAGTTTGGAACTTCCGGTCTCAAATTTTGTTATTACATGACTTCCACGTGAAAGTTGCGTTGTATTATAAAATTTTGAATTTTACAATAATCTTGAACAAACCGGATTAATAATATTATATCCTTGCAGAAGGTATTATAATTTTCCTCTGCCTATCAGTTTCTATATTTAAAAAAAAAAAGATTTTAACCGTGTTTAAAACTCAAGATGATTATTGGTTCTTTTTCTATGCTTTTTTTTAAGTACATTAAATGTAATTATTTAGTAGAATCATTCTCCATGAATAATATGATATATAAATATAAGTATTTATGTAGGTAACTCTTAATTAACTTGAAAATGTTCCAACTATTCGATAAAGATAAATATCAAATAATATAATTTGTATCAAAAGTACCGCCTTGTGCCATTTTGCCTCTATTGTGCCAGTTAATGGCCGCGTAATCAATCCATCTATTGGCAAATCAAGAGTCAAGCCACGCCCTCTGATATTAAAAAATGGCTTTTGACATATTTTTCGAATTTTCTTTTCAATTTGCCTTCACAAGAATTTCGCTTTTGTGCATATCCGAGTATCTATGTCAATGGCATAGGCTTTGTATGCCACTTGGAGAAAGCAACAGGGAAAGAGGGCGAGAAGTGGAGAAGCCTGATTGTATGCTGCTCAGGGAGCATTGAGCTTGCAAAATCAATAGTTTGCGCGCACATTTTATCTGGCATTCCGTGCTGCCTTAGCTCTCCATTTGGGTACGAGTCAAACAAAGGATTTGCCATGCCGATGGCACACTCAAATGCTGGTGAGAGGGGGGAGTGCAAAGGCGTGGAAAGCTATCAGCGGGATACTTGCAATAGCACGTAGAGCAGTCCATGCTTACACACGCACAAATACACACACACACACACTCATAACTCATGTACTTGGGCATTGTTTCTTGTTACAATATGGCCTGTGGTTGCTGGTATGCGTAAGGAGCGGTATAAGGACGGTGTGAATAGCACACATTGTTGGCTCTTTACCTCAGAAACACTATGTGCCTGCTTTTGGCAGTTATTCGAAACCACTGAGGAGGTACTTTTTGGTCTATGCACATGAAGCTGTCAGCATCAGTAGCTCAAAGGAAGCTCCAAAATTTTGTTGATCCCCATTCTCCGCTTCACCTGGCCGTTTGGGCGTGTATTTGGTGGAAAATTGAAAGCAAATATTTGAGCTTACAGCAAGCCCTTTTTTTCTGGTTTTGAACAATTTGTACAAAGTAACCGCAGCAGCCAATGACCCAAACTTACCAGAAACATGTCAAAATGTGTGTGTGGAATTCGGCTGCCTTTTCAGGTGATATTTAAATTTAAAATGCGACAGACAAATTGACCCTAACCAATTTAAGAACTCTTGAATTCCGTTTTTAATTAAAACTGTGTTTTCGCTTGGTTTAAGACAACAAACACACAAATGCACACATGCACATTTAAAAGAACGCGCTTTGTGTTTTGGCCAAGGATTTGTTTGCCTTGGCTTAGCTATGAAATTGAAAAGCCTAAAAATTTCTCATATATATGTTGGCAGCATTTATTTGGCTTGCAATAACTCTGCAGTAATTTAAGTATGTTACATTCTATTCAATTTATTTAGATTTCATTTGTTTAAATTTCTGCCAAAAACCCAAAGTTATATTTTAGCTATATCGCATATTGTCCATCAACTGTGCTTAAATTTGAGTAGTGTTTAAAATGTAAAATTCAAAAGTGACAAATTCAACAATTAGCCAACTTCATGTACTTTCTAAAAAAAATTAAGAAAACAAATTTAACCGAAATGCCGAAAACACTTTGTTATATAAAAACGTCCAATTTTCCTGTCATAGACAAATTTAAGAGAGAAAAATTAAAATTTTACCGAAGCGAACAAAAAATATATACACATATATATATTTATCCTCGCAGTCAATAAAAATCATTGCGTACTGCTAAAAACGACGGCCCCTAGAGTTTATTTAAAAAAATTGCGTTGAATACTGCAATTAATTGAATTAATTATTTATTGTTGGTTTTTTTTTTTAATGCATAAATGCATTATGCGTGTCTGACATATTGTTATGTTAAATATGACAAACTAAATTAGTATTTTTTATGGGATGATAAGTCAATATGTTTAAGTGGGTGTGAAAATTTGAAATGAAGCTGAAAAATAATGGCAATTTAATTGAATTCTCATTTTTAATTTTGAGAAACTTTCGAAAAATGCATATAAAAAATAAATAAATCGTTTCAGTTAATGTGTGAACAAAAAACAACAAACAACAAAAATTCATTTTAAAAAGGAATATATTTAAAGACGCGTTGTAAACTACACCTTGAAAATAGTTAGATTACTGACTAAAAAACTTAAATGAAATCCATAAATTGGTTGGAATATAAACTCAAAAATGTTGTAAATAATATTCCTTTCCAACTGTAAAACTTATGGTTCTTTTAATTTTTTTAGATAATTTTTGCAAACATTTTAAATACTAGTGTATACACTTAAATATTAAAATATTGTTGAGCTTGTTTCGACAAGCACGACTTCTGACAGCTCAAATATTTGCACAAATTATAAAATAAAGATTCAACCAGACGCAATCCCCCTTGCCACGGTTTCAACCACCTGCAATAGGTGCTTCTGATATCTGTTTGCCTGGGGAGTGCGTGCGCTGCATATTAAGCAAATATTTGAATAAAATATGTAGCAATGGCAACAGGCACATTGAAGCTGGAGGCCCCATCTGAGCTTCAAATGCCAGACATAATTTGCATAAAAATTAATTTTGCATGTCATCTATTTCTTGTTTTGTTATTTTTTTCACTCTGAGTTTTTTTTTACTGATTTCGCCTGAATTTTTAACTGTACTCCAGCAACTGCAAGCCGTGTCCCGTGGCCAAGCCAACGTTCCTGTGCGGTGCCGACAATAGGACCTACTCATCACTATGCAGATTGGATTATCACAATTGCATACATTCGACATCCATACGGATCGCCTGCAAAGGATTCTGCCCCTGCAAGGGTAAGTCACACACACACACGAACACTTCTATTACATCTCCAGCGAGTTGACAACCAGAAAATGGGAACCAAAATCATCGCCAGCCAACTTGAGGCTGGCAAATGGGCAGCATGCCGAGCTCGAGAGCTCTGAGCCAGCCAGCATTCCCATAAATTGGATGCTCATTTCGAGCCAATCTCTAGATGCGCCTGTGTATTGTGTAGTTGTTGCTGCCGAAACAAGTAAAGCAATTGCAGTCGGGTGTAACCGACCGTATCCGAATTTGATGCATATTTTTCTAAAGCGGTACACATGAGTATATTTTCCAAGTTTCTAACTAGACAGATGGTCGGATACTGCACAAAACCAATATGCTCTTTTCACTTTATGAAAGCTGCAATAAGAAGACTGCAATTGCAATTGTGGCCTATCGATTTGTAGGTTTGACAGCTTAAAGCCAGGCAATCCTTCAATGAGTCAGGCAAAAATTCAATGGTGAACTTTTTAATAATTCGTTGAACAAGTTCCAAAACATACAAGGCGAAGTGGGAGGGGAGTGGGGCAAAAAAGTCGCCACTCAGCGATTCAGCCAAGCTGCATGCTGCAGCTGCAGCATCAACAACCACAACAATAACAACAACAAAAAGCACATTAATTTTAAATTTGTACAGTTGAAAGCGCATTGCGCGCAGTTGCACCACTCGTTGTTTTGCATTGGGGATAGGCAGTATTAAAAATAATAATAATAATAAAAAAAGAGGCCAAAACAACAACAACAACGTACATAAAATAGAAGTGACGCCTCAGTGGCCAGCGCCAGGATGCGAAAAGTTTGCTTTGCCCAGCGATTTTATGCCGGCCATTTTACCACGTTTTGCCATTTTGCCTCGTTTTGCAGAAGCCAACGATGGCAAGAGGCTGCAGCGCCTTGGCGAGCGTGGTGGCTACAACAAATACAACAAGAAGATCAGCCTAGACCAGCAGCAGCAGCAGCAGCAACAACAACAACAGCAACAGCAGCAGCAGCAGCAGCAAGCTTACAAGGATAGCAGCAACAACAACATCATGATGAACAGCGGGAATGTTATGGGCAGCAACAACAACGACTTCAATACCATCATGAATGTAAGTGTTGTCCAAGCGGGCTGACAGTCATCCAATTTGATATGCTCTCAATGCGTCCAACCCACAGGATAAGGAGGACAACAATCGTCACTTTAATCACATCAATGCGCAATACACGTTCACGCCTGAAGAAATCAAATATGACAACAAGCACTACAAGTATCTCAAGTACACGGCTTACAAGAAGGTATGGAAAAGCCAAACAACTTCACTTCATTTCATTGTTCGTTGCAGTCGGGTATAACCGACTGCATAATACGGGTTTCTATATAAAAACCAGTCGAAACTGACCAAAATATTTTTCATTCATATTTCTGATAGATAAATAGCAAAAAAATAAAAAAAAAATGCATATTAATAAATAGCATAGGTACCTAATTTTTCGACTTCATAAGAAATTTGTCTTTTAAATTCTGTGACTCTAGCCTTAACATTTTTATTTCTTTTTTATTAAATTTTTTCGGATTATCTGTTTTCAAGCTATATACGTACATTAAGATTTACTGATTTTTCACTTTATTATAAATATATGATGTTTTTGGAAAATTGAATGGCTTTATTGCGAGCTTAATCCGATGCTAGTTAACAGAGTATATATTCAAAGTTTCAATAGCGACAAAAAGAAATTGCGAAAAAGCAATTTGCAATTTTATGGAACTGCGAAAATTAAATGGAATGTTGTGGTGATTAAATGTCGTCTCGTTGATATTGATTAATTTTGTGACCTCTCTAATCTGCATTTTAAATTTGATTTCAGGAGGCCAAATATCAGGAGGATAAGCACAAGATGCGCAATTATAACGAAAATGAAGTTGTCGAGAAGCAGCCACAGAAATTCAATAAAAATAATAACCCCAATGGTAAGCACAGCTGAGATAATGCGATCAAAACTATTTAATTTGATTTGATTGATTTCTTGAATATTTAACTTTGATTGTGTGCAGGCTATCCGTCAAAGTCGGCCGAGTGCAAACCACAGCAGTTGACCGCCATTGGCAATCGTTTGCTGGACTGGTTTTCGGTGATCATGGCCGATAGCAAGAAGCGTCGCCAGCATAGCCAAAAGTCGAAGGCTCACTTTCCGCCCGCCTGCAAAACCGAAGCCAAGTGGATGTTCGGCCATCTCGATCTGAACAACGATGGACTGTTGTCCCTGCAGGAGATGTACGATCTGGAGCACGATCAGAACGAGCGCTGCATCAAGCCGTTCATTGACACCTGCGATCTGGATCAGGATAGCTCGATCAACACACGCGAATGGTGCCGCTGCTTTGAGAAGACCGATCGTCCCTGCGCCGCGGTGCGACGAAGAATCGCCGGCGACTTTGCAGGTGAGATAGGTACAGGTGGACATTTCTCTAGCTAACATAACACTAATATCTCTTTTTTATATATTCTCTATTGGGTTGTATCTGCGTTGTCTTTGGTTCCGTCTTTTTTTACGTTCATTCTCAATACCTTTGCAGCGAAAATTTAAGTTCAGATATTTTCTTAATATCGCTTTTATCGGTCCGTTTCAAATTACTTTTGACAGATCCTTTGACAGATTCAAACTTTTGCAAGTATTTGCAAATTTTAATAATTCTATGATATTTAACCCAAGCGCAAAGTCACCAACGATTTAATTAAAATTATAAACCAATTTCTTTTTTAAATGTCTTTGGCAGATATTTAAATTAATAATATAAAAATTTTAAATGAGTTTCTATAATGTTATGCACTACTATTTATTTTGAGCACAGCTGAAGATTCTACGTCATATAAGAAATAAGAAATTCATGTTCATAGCCTTTCTCTTGATTTACAAATTTACATATAAGACATTTAATCGCGATGCATGCAAGGGTATTTAGTCTTCGGCAGTCCGAAGCTGAGTTTTCTTTCGTGGTTTCGATTGTGAAAATATCCGTAAAACGCAAAACAATACAACAACAAATGTTTAACACAATTCTCCAAAGCGGGTAGCTAGAAGAGTTATCTGGTTTTACTTTTCCGTTTCTGTCCTCAACCCAGTAACAATATATATAAGTTTCTTAACTGTCTATCTGTTTTAAGCTCTCTTTTGTCTCGCTGTTTGCGCTTAGTTTTGCTTTTGCTGCTTTACCCACTTTACACTACGTTTAACCCATTTCGAGCTATAATTAACCGCCTGAATGTAATACATACTTGCATACACACACTCGCACACATACACGACTAGACATCACACACATTAGTAGACACAGCAACAGTTAAAAAGGACACCATTTTTTTACTCGTTCTCTTTCCGCTCTCGCTTTTCCGCTCTCGTTTACCTATTACCTTTTAGCCAAACGCAACTTTTAAGCCAGCAAATTAAACACTTTTAACAACAACACAAAACTTTTTTCTAGTGCCATTAAAAACTTTAACTGTATAATTTCCATTTGTTTTCCTCTCAGCCACGTTTTGTTTCCTTTTTATTTTGTGTTTTCCCACACGGCCCAAAATATCCAAACAAAACAGAGCAAAAGAATACAAAAATATACAAAGTATATAAAAAGAATTTCGCTTGTGCTGCTTTCTCATTCGCAACTGAAAATTATGCAGACTTACTAAAATTGCGCATTCTTATTGTTCTTCTCTACTTGTTGTTGTTGTTGTTGCCTTTGTTGGCGGCATAAACTAATTAGGCGCCTACGCACCGGACTGCGACGTACAAGGATTCTACAAGCCCACACAATGCCACAACTCGGTGGGCGTCTGCTGGTGTGTGGACAAGCATGGAGTCGAATTCGCCAACACACGCACACGCGGCAAGCCCAACTGCGGTAAGTACCGCCCAGCAAATACTTGACACACATCCATGTGGCATTGTAATATATGACCGTACAAAGTAACCCACACACACACATCTGCGGTAGAGCTGAACGATATTGTTACATCCCATCTCATTCTGCCAACTGTAAACCTAATTCTCTTTTTACAAAATTGATTAAATGGAAAAATATTCAATGGATTTCAGACCTAAGAAAACAATTTAAAAGTTCTCTAAATAATATTAAAAAGAATTCTTTTCAGAGTTAACTTGAGAATTTATTTTCCGTTTTAATTTCGAAATTCATGAATGTAAAACATAAAAATTGATATTTCATGTTACTTTCCTTAATTAATACGGACACTTTTGTTTAAAAATTTGTTCTCTTTTTTCCATTCTAACAATTTAAAATGAACAAACAAATAAAACTCTTTTTTCGCTATCCCTAAGTGTAAGACTCAAAAATTATACTTAGTCTTAAGTCCTTTAATTTGAAGTGTTTTTTTTTTTAGTTTTTTTGTGCTTAAGTTTTATTTTTAATCAAATCTAGTAGGTATTCACATAAGTACACTAAGTTCTTTATATAAATTTTTTTTTTTGATTGGACAAATTGGTTTTTAATAATATAAGCGGATGTTTTGAAACATGCCACAAGCCACATTGCGTATACGCAATCACCCGATGGGGCTAAGCCAGCTTAATTTGAATTCACTTTGAAATTACCGTAGCCCATAGTTATGCGCCATAATTAAGTTTAGCTATAAATATCAGTTGCCAAGTTTCCTTCTATGTGTGCAATTGGTAAATTTAGCAATGCCCGTCCGTGAGCTAAAGAGGGATAACGAGAAACTCTGCGGCCACAATAAATATGTCGAGCTGAGGCAGATAAATGCTAAATCTGCTGAAACTCATTGTTTTATTAATTTAAGATTTATGATTATGTCTATTACTGCAAGCAGGCCGCTGCACGTTCAAAAACAAACTAATTTGAGGCCAGGACATAGCCGGCCATGTCAATCAACTTGGCTGGTAGAAAATTTAATTTTCCGTTCCATTTGCACAGAGTCCGTGGTAAATAATGCCGCCTCGCTCACATCCGATGATGAGGACGAGGGCGCCGACGACGAGGACAGCACGGAGGGCAGCGCCGATCAGATGCTGGTCTTCTAAGCGCCATCGCCACGCAGCGTACTTCAATGTAGTATTGATGGCCATGGGCAATATCCGGCCCAAGTCGTCGCATTCAATCAGCGAGCATTACTGCGTAAGCGTTAAAAAACAATTTAATATTATTATGATTACAAACACAACCAATAAAAATTATATAAAAAAAAATAAATAAAAATAAAACAGAAAAAAAACTCAAGCGAAACCAAAAAAAAAACATAAATGTGTAGTAGCCAAGTAAGAGTTTTCGAATAGAACAACAACTACATATAGCAGCGTATACTTAGCAGCAAAAGCAACACTCGCAAAAAAAAAAACAAAAACAAAAAACAATGTTAGAAGTAAATAAAGCAAAAAAATTATTAAATAAAATACAAAGAGAAAATATTTAAAGTAAACTGAACGCCGGTGTCATCGTTTGATTTGCTTATGTCGAGGAAAATGTGGCATAGTTCAGGGCGCATTGCACGCAAAATTGGTATTAAAGAGATGCTAAGATTAGCTTTAAATATAAGGTTACCCAAAAAACATTGTTCAGGGCTTATTTACCCATAAAACACATCTAGCAAAATGGCACAGCAACAACACTTTTCGTACAGCTCCCACACACACACACACACACACACATATACCCACATATACACACATTTGTTTTTACTCAGTAAGGCAAAGTTATGCGGCTGTGCCTGAGTAACGGTAATTTAATACCATAGCTTCTGTTATTGCACGCGAATCCGTCTTTTAGCTTTTAAAGAGATTAGTGTATACATTTTAAATGTTTAAACGTTTATTGCCCCTTCTTCTACGCTGTTCTATCACAACAACAAAATGAAACCAAATAAAAAAAAAACACACGCTAAAATTCCGCCCAAAAAATACATATACATATTTATGTGATAGGTTTTGAAAAAAGTAAAATGAAAATAATATGAAAAGGAACTGGAAAATTACTAAACGCGAAACACAGATGACAAACAGTTCAATACAAACAGCAAAACAAACAACAAATTGTTTACAATTTCTGTTGCTTTATTGACATGCAGATAAATCGATAAATGTTACAGCATAGTTAAAATAGTGCGACTAACGAACATGCCCCAAGTTCGAGCAAGGCAGCCATTGGATACAGATGCACTAGCACATGTACTAAGCATAGTTGCATTCATTTAGAGTTACCTAGCGAGCATTCGGCATTCAATAAAGATTCCTAGAGTTAGGCACTGCTTTGATGTAATGACAGCAACATAAACTGATTAACATGCATTAAGCGCCTGTCAGATATAAGCTAAGCATTTGCTTACGTTTTTATTCCACACACACACAGATACACCACAGATCTACCCATCTCCATAACATTTAGCATTGAAATGCCAAAACAGAAATGAACAAGAATTTGCAATTACATTTTGAATGAACACATTTAACTTGCAACCAGGCACACCGCAATGAGATTTACAAATTTCCACAGAAATCATATTATCTAATATACGATATAAACTTAAGAAAAAATGCTTATGCATACGTACGAGAAAAAAAAAACAATATATATATAATTATTAAATTGAAATAAAAATAATATGTTTAAAATGTATGTAAGTATATAAGTGGCAGCAAACATACTTAATTAAGAGGCAACCAACAAAAATTTCACATTCCACAAGCGTTCATTATGTAGTGCATTCATCGGAATATTAGTTTTCGTTATTTGCTTTTTTACAAAACTAAAAAATTTGTTTTTTTACAGCATCAAATAAAATGCTTGCAAAAATAATAGCATCTAGCTAATTAAAGTAGAGAAAAATGGAAATAAATAATTGCGCCTGACAAACCAAAATTGGGTTTAAATAACTTTTTATTATAGCAAAAATTGATTACCAACACAACAAAAAAATAAAATCATATATATTAAATATATATATAATCATTTGAGATCAAGTGAAAAATATTATTGAAATCGTGTTTTTGGCTGCATTTAAAAAATTGACGCGTGGTATACACTCCATTAACTGACTATATACTATGATCACGATTGTATTTATGTATGTATTTATGTACTTGTGTATTAAGCAAATTGCATTAATTCTAGAAAGCCAAAAGTTAAGCATATAAATAAATCGATATCGAACATTAACTTAAATTTTGGCACTCCAAGTTCAAACTACTTACTTCGATAAATTTACTTTAATTTTAAATACGTATTTCTTTTACTTAATTTTCTGGCTTTCAAGGTAAACATGCAATAGTATCAAGATATTTTTACCAAAAATTCAATTCAATCAAAACGACAAATACGTTTTAATGCATTTGAATAAATTTATGTATGAGAAGATTTGATTGCATTAAAATAATATCACAAGCGCGAGTATATAATGAAAATAAATTCTAGCGCTTAGGTTTTTATTTAATTACACACTTATATATATATATATGAAATATGTCTGTTTTATTTATATATACAATAAATATTATTTAATGCAATTTCAATAAAATACCATGGTCTTTTATTCAAAATTTTAGGTACAAATTGATTGAAGGGAACATGTACACAATAAATATTTATTATTGTTATTGGTTAAAAAACAAAAACGAAAATATTTTAATTAATGCAGTGTCAAATGCATTTCACTTGTTTTACTTATTTATCAATTATGTTTATAGCCTCTGGGTAAATATCCTGTATATATATACAGACTTTTTACCTCCCTTTGTCGGTCTCTTTATAAACTTTTTAAAAAAGTAACATTTTCGCTATTCCATTTGAATTGATTTCTTCCACTCAAACTTTTATTAAAATGCCTGGCTAAAAATATATATATATTAAAAAATGCTTTTATGCCAAAAAAACCAAATTTCGATTGCTTTTCGACTAAGTTGTTAAAGCTTGAATCTTAATCGGTTTTAAATATAGCAAAGTCTCCGACATGCTGCTTGCGCCCCACAATGAACAAATTGCGGCAACTTGTGACATTTAAACGGACTCCAAAAAAACAAAAAACAAGAAAAAGAAAAAACCGCCACCGCGACAAGAATTTGCAGAACTGACAATAAATTTGCAGTGCTAATTTTATGCGCACACGAGCAGCAAAAAAGACAACAGCAGAAAAACAACAGCAACAACAATGCCAGCAGCAACAGGCGCACAAAACAATTATGGCACAGATTTAAATAAATTTTAGTTAGCGCAGGGTGACAGCGGAGTCGTAGGTGAAATAAAGGTGCAGGCAGAGCGGTGGAGTCGACTCGTTTCATTGGAAGTTCACACGCTAGTGGCTTGTGGAGGGGAACACGGGAGGGAGGGGAGAAGTCATAGAGGGCGTTGCTGTTGCTGCTGGTGTTAGTATTATCAAGGGTGCAACTGACAGCAACTTTGGCGTGCGGTATAAACCGGAAGTTGCCAGCAACAAGCAAATGTCAAACACACACACACACACACACACACACACTCAGTGAGCTTGAACGTGGACAACTTTTTGTTAGTCACTTAGTCACTCAAACTGAATGTTGTCTGATTATTTTCGTTTGGTGTTAAACAGCAAAGACTTTTGGCAAATTGTACTCGTAGTTGTTGCTGTTGTTGATATTGCTGGAGGCTGGGTATTTAGACAACACACACACTCACACTCACACACACATACAAACTCGCACTGTTTTGTGTCTGTCTTCTATTTGCATAATTCAGTGATTCAAACAATGTGACAAGTTGCATGCAACGCCTGGCTTACACTGCTGCAACAGCCGCAGATAGATAAAAGGGGTATATTAGTTTTGTGCAAGGTCCGCCCCTTCTTAAAAGCGTCATTTAAAAACTGGAAACTTGGAATATATACTCGTGTAAGCCCACGTCCACCAGGGCCTCTCGAATATTTTTATTTATATTAACAATAATTATTAAGATAAATTCGTACTATTTTAAGCTGCAAATGTTTATTGAGCAGTCGGTTACACCCGTTTGCAACGTGGTTACTTATTGTTGTGTTGTTGCTGCTGCCCTCGTTGAAGCATTCAAGCGCAACTTTAGACCGTGCTTTATGGCTTGGCTGGCCGTCCGCCTGACGGACGGACAGACGAACGGTTGGCCTGTCTGACATGTCACATAGGCATGTGCCCGACGTGTGGGTGCGTATGTGTGTGTGCGTGTGTGTGTGTGTGTGTGCGTGTGTGTGTGCGTGTGTCAGTGTCACATTGTCGCTGCTGTCTGACCCCACTTAAGACCCGCTTCAGCATCCCTTTGTCTGACTTTTTGGCATTTTTAATGAGCCATGTGTGCGACAGAGGTTTATTTTATATACACCAAAATTTATAAATATGTATATATGCGAATATCTCTCTCTACCTCTTTCTCTCTCTCTCTCTCTCTCGCTCTGTTTATTATTTTGTTGTGTGCAACTTTTGCAACTTTTGTTTCTATGCGTCATTCAGGCGTCACTTAGCAACGCTGCTATGTTTTCAGCTATATTTTACACACACACACAACACACACACACACACACTCACTCACTTACACATGCCACTATTTTTATAGTTCAAGGTGAAATGCGAAAGTTTGTGGAGCTGGAAATAAACTTGCAACTGGCCGCTGGACTTTGTTTTAAATACCAAGAGTCCAACACTGCACTACAAAAATTTAAAAAGAAAAACAAACGCATTTTATTGTGACATATTGCTGCTGTTGTTGTTGTTGTTCTTGGTAAATTGCATGTTTTCTGACCTGACCCTTTTAGCATGGCGTCATTTGAACCAACGATTAAGGGAAGTTACGGCGCATATAGCATACATATATACGTATATGAATATTTACATATTTATATACATTTCATTGTTTTTTCGCTTGTTTTTTTTTTTTTTGTGCTGTTGGCATGCAATAATAATTTATAGCGCCCTTGCATGCAGAGTGCACGGCTTATGAATTATTACGTATACGCAACGCGACAATCATGTCGAACGAAAGCAAAAGGCAAATTACTCAGGAGTCAAGGTAAGCATTTGCAATTGAGCACAAAATTAGGTCAAAATAAATTATAAGAAAGTGCCGTATAAACTTTTTATGGCGAGCTCAGGCAGCTGTAACTGAAACGTTGTCCGGTTAACAAATAAAAAAGTATGCAACATTTTATATCTTTCTTTTACTTATTTTTATTGTGTTCAGCTTATCGATTTTCTTTTATCGCCCGAAGATTGTTTGCCTTTCAAAACTTTCTTTAACTTGCTCACTTGAGCAACATAAATTGTTTATACAAAAAAAAAAAAAAAATAGAACAGGACCTTATATAATTGAGGAAACATTCAAGTGAAAATTCTTGGTATTTAAGTTTACACGGGATTCTGTTTTATATTTGTCTACCCTTTTAGAGTATCTGTGTAACAAATAATGTATACGCTTTCACGAAATTTTAAATTTAAAACAAAATCTTTTAGAGACGTAGTGGATATATAAATTTTCATTTTATTGAATTTTTACTTGATTGAATTTCATTGAACTTTGTACGATTCAAATTACTTTTACGCTCCTGCTCCTGAATACAATACAATACCATTTAAGTTCGTTTTTATGAATCAGTTCAATGATATTATTTTCTCATAGGGCGTATACAATTTCCATTCAACTTTCTGTCTGCCTCTTTTTATACCCTAAACCCATTGGAAATGGGTATAGTGGTTTTGTGCAAATGTAAGTAAGAGGAAGGTGAGGCTTCCCTATATCGAATATATACTCTTGATCAGCATCGGTAGCCAAGTCGATTTAGACGGTAAGAGTATAAGAGTATTTTTTATAAGAGTATGAGTTTTAGAAGCGGTGGTTCGAGCCTGCGGAAGGGTTGGTTTAAAATGTTGTTTATAATTTTTTCCACCTCAACACTCATCATGCTAAGTTCAGGGTATCTCCTAGTCGTGTGGTCCCGTAATTTTCATTCAACTCTCTGCATGCTGCCATGTCAGCTAGTTTCAATGAAATTCTTTGAAAAATAAATATCATGTCCATCACTTTATTCTTAAGATATATCATAATCATCGAAATTACTATTAAAATGTGGGAAAAAGTTTTTTAAATACGTCAACGTAAATGAACTTGCTCTATTTGGTTTAATTTCCCTTTTACTTACTTTGCAAGCTTTAATTGTAACAACAACAACAAAGAATTAGCTAAAGAATATTTCCTCAGTTTGTAAAAGTTTCTTGAATTTGTCTTGGTTAATTTCCCCACAATATATATTCATGCCAAATTGAGCAATTGCATGTTGGGTGAGCCCAACTGAAGTTTGTTTACATGTTTATTACACACAAATAATAATGTCAGCCCTACTGGCATTTGCATATTCCATATACCTATACCATATACCTATATGGGCACATCGTCGCTCAAGCAAGACATTTGGGCTTCTACGCAGCTGATGACGACCTTGGCCAACTTGCCAATAAGTTAATTTCAAGTTGGCCGCAAAGGTCACGAAATGTTAAGTTAATTATGTAGGGGGCAGCCCTTACTGTGTTGACCCCAAATGGCTAATTGCAAACTAGCGGAAAATAGTGTAGACAATTGCGCATACGCCATGTGTAACATCAACGATGGTCAGGTACACAGAACCGACACATATACATATGTCAATGGATGCATTAATGCTGTAACAATAACTATACGAGTCTACATCGAAGCTACAAATGTAAATCAACCATTTATCATTGGGCAATACAATAACAACAAAAGCAACAGCAGCAGCAACAACAACAATTGAGGCAAACAATCGTTGTCAACGGCAAAACCACTGAACTGTTAAAAGTGCCATTGAATACAACAACAAGACAGTAAAAAAACAGCAGCAACAACAACATTGTCAACGATGCTGGAACGCAACTGTGCAAACAGTCAAAAGATACACGGAAAGTAAGCTGTATGCATGGCTAGATGCGACAACGAGATAGTTAGATACAGATACCTGTAGCTAGACACAAAGGTAGATACACTCGGAGAAAAAAACACAGCGAATTTGCTTTGTAAATTTTTTATTTTTATTATTATTATATTTACTATAGTTGTGTAAGATATATATTTTCCGGCTTACCCGCCCCCGAGATATATAAATTATTATTTATTATTCCCCTTAAAACTGACAAAGTTGTATAATTGTATATATAGTAATTGTATATATTATAAAGATTATCTCCAGTTAAGGATAGAAACAAATATATGTATTCGAAGTTTCAAATCTCTAGCTTCAATAACGACAAAAAATAACAAAAATAATAAAAATAAAATTTTAGATTTTTAGATTTTCTCTGTGTGTACATAGGGGCAGCAACTGAACCACGAGCCACGCACGGCCAGCCTATAAACAGCGGCAACAGCAGCAGCAGCAGCAACAGCAGCAACAGCAGTGGCACCCCCGGCCACGCCCTCGCCGTGGCGTGTGCGTTAAATAGTTTTGTTTATTGCACATTGTAAGCGAGCCAGCGAGCAATTCGGTTGCGACTCGGTGTGGATACACCCGAGCAGCGATCTAATCAGCAGTCGCGGCGACGTAGACATGAAATTTCTCATACGCTCGGTTAGCCGCGACGTCGACGCTCGATCGAAGCATTCAAATCACACAAGCTGGTGTGTGAGTGTGTGCGTGTGTGTGTGAGTATCTGCCTGGCTGGGAAGCGCTCGACTCGGGCCTCACTCGCAGCCTCAGCTATTTGCAAGTCGAAAGTCGCGCTCGTCAGACGTGCGATAAAAAACAAACTCAAGCAAAGTGCATTTATGTAAAATAAACAAATACAAAAATAATAATAATTAATAAATATGCAAAAAATGTACAAATAAATAATCTATAGAAAATACAAAAAGTGTTGCTTTTTTGGCAAATTAGTTATGCATTCCACTTTTAATTGGACTAATTGGCGTATGCGCGACTTTTTGCACATGTAAATTTGTAAATTTTTGGCCTCCAGCTACGTGCGTGTGCGTATTGTCAAAATTAAAGGTGTTGAATTGTGTCAAATATCATTCGGCGCAAAGAGTCCTGACTGTGTTTGTTTTTTGGACAAAAATTAAATCCAATTTTATTCAAAGTATTCGACCATCAAAAATTATTTGCAATGCAATAGCAACGACAACAGCGAGAACAAAAAAAACAATGCATAAATCAAATTGGAAAATACAATGGCATTGCAAATTATTATTCGCAATAATATTATTGATGCTGGCCCAAAACACAAGTGGTGAGCTTAACATTTTGGATATCCGTGCTGACACGGCAAATTGGTTGTGTCAATGTTCGTTCGGCAATATGCAGTTGCCTCCACAATCTATTTCCATTACACTGTTTTCGGCCATAATTGTACCCTGTACACACACAAATAGGTTAAGGGTTGTTATGGCCAATAAAATGCTAGCAAGTTCGAGGAAGGTTCAATTATCAACAAATAAAAAAAAATAAATAAAGAAGATAATATTTAAATTTAAAATATTTACATTGTCTTCTCGTAGATACATTTTTGAGAATTAATATTTAGGTACAGGGTATCTTTGAGTCTAACAAAGTAAAAGTACTCATGCATAAATTGTATTCCTTTTTAATTTGCAGTTATATTCTACAGTGTCCCCGTTTATAATGTACTAATTACAGCCAACAAATAATTTGCGCACATACGCTACTTTAACATCTTGACACAGGGTATCTCTGAAGAGTATTTTTGTTCGGCTGCGCTGACGTGATGCGTCAATTAAATGATTTTTGCACTTGAAATTTGCATTACATAGCAAACTAAAAGGCAGATTAATTTACATCAGAATGCCAGAAAGAGAAGGAAAGATAGCGAGAGAGTGGGAGAGAGAGTAAAGTGAAGTGAGGCTTTCAGTTTTAGTTGAGAGACAAATCTAAAGTTCCAACGATTGTATTTTATTCTCAGCTTATACTAACTAATTTGTGCAACGCTTACATAAACTTTTAACTAGACAGGCAAAAACATGACTTAATTGATTGATTATATTTATAACAAAGAAAAAATGCCCAAGTAAATAAGTTAAGGTAAAAGTGGCTAACTTAATCAACTATGCAAGTTTTTGAATGACGATAATTTTCTCAGAACATATATGTATGTGCATATATTTATTTAAATGCATGCCTAATTGTTGAATAGATATATCAGATTATACGCTGCGCTGATCAATATTACTGATCGATAATATTTGTGTGTCGATATCGGTTAATCCCACAAGCACATATTTCCCAGATATTATATACCTCTATGGTCCATTAGAACATAATTCTTAACAATTTGTGGAATGTTGGCGACGCAGTCAAGCGCAGCTTTGAAGCTCATTGCATTAAGCAAGAAGAATTCAAGAATAGCATTTTAGGAGGAAAAACCATAAATTACGTTTTTATCATTTTTTTTTTTTTTTTGTATGGTAAATGGATAGAATTTGTTAAAAATATTATTATAATCATATGCATATGTTTCATATAATTTTTTATATTTGATAATATTTTCATCATTGTTTGTCCTCTAATTAATTCAATATCTGAGAACGAATATTGAGCAGTTGGTTAGACCCGAAACAGTACTTACACTCTCTTTAAACCTCTCCTCTAGAAGCGCTGTTGCTGAAGTGTCCGCTGCATCAGCTGCAACTGCAGAAAATTGTCGGCTTTCGACCGCCGCTGGATTACCTCAGCGAACGGAACTTGATTTACGCGCCGCCAATCGCCAGCAATTTCAAGGATCGCGATCGACGCAGCGGCGACTACGCGAATCTGGACGATGTGCAGCCGGCCAGCGAGATGTGCTGGCGCATCTGCATCGAGGATCCGGACTGCATTGCCTATGTGCATCTGC
Organism: Drosophila micromelanica; assembly: GCA_004143825.1. Lineage (NCBI taxonomy): Eukaryota > Metazoa > Arthropoda > Insecta > Diptera > Drosophilidae > Drosophila > Drosophila micromelanica. The sequence goes on from SCDY01000620.1 coordinate 49,908, forward strand.
TGGACACGAACGAGTGCTACGGCTACTCCTACTTTGAGCGCAGCTCACGCTACCTGCCCATTGCGGATGAGCTGCCGCTGGTCGCCGATGCCGAGGCCATGTTCTACGAAAAGACCTGCCTGCGCGGTACGTATCCACCACCGGATGGGGGCGTGTCCGGCCCCCACTGATGCGATTGCTCTTGTTTGTTGCAGTGCCCGATGGGTGTCGAGGTCGTCGCTGGGCGCTCACCAAAATTCCGGGCAACAGTCTGGTGCTCCACGGCAAAAAGACCATTGCGACGCTGGTCACGCGTCGTGAGTGCGCCGAGCGATGCTTCTTCGAAACTGAATTCAAATGCCTCTCCGCCTCGTTTGCGCCCTCGTATCGGAACAATCGTGAGCGGTAATTGACAGTTTGTCTCTGTTTTCTGTTTTCTGTTTTTTTCTGCTTAACTTAATTGAAGCTGTTGTGCATTTGAAATGCGAAAGCTTTTCGCCGGACAATGATATCACAGAGTGAAGTCATAAATCGTCACGAGCCACATTCGCAACTCGTCCGGAACCAACAGCTGGACAAAATTTTAATCTGTGGCTAACGTGCAAATTGCTCTTAACTGGAAAACAAAAGACTAAATTCAAGAAAAAAATGTTAACAATTCAACGAAAATAAAAAAACATATACATATAAATTTTTATACTAAATTTAAAAAAAAGAATTTTGATTTTTTTCACCCGCAGGTTTCGCAATGAGGAACGCTCCTCCCAGCCCCCAGTCAGGCTGGGCCGCTGCACGCTGAGCGACAGGGATAAGTCCATACAGCCGGACGCCTTTCGGGCGGCGCCCTACGACGAGGAGTACATGGAGAATCAGTGCCACGAGCGGCCCATCGAGAACGACAACTGCTCGTACGAGCTGTATGCGAACAGCAGCTTTATCTACGCGGAGGCCAAATATTTGGGCCTGGCCCAGAAAGAGGTGCGGCCCCCGTTGTAGCGGTTGAGCGGTCGCGCATTATGATTGTAATCGATTGGGGGCTGATTGATTGATTGATTGATGACCTTCTCTCGCATTGCAGTGTCAGGCGATGTGCACACACGAGTCAAATTTCTACTGCCAGGGCGTCTCCTTCTACTACCTGAACCAGCTAACCCGCTCCGAGTGTCTGCTGCACTCCGAGGACATCGTGTCCCTCGGCCCACGCAGCCTCAAGCTGCGCGACAACTCGGTCTACATGCGTCGTGTCAAGTGTCTGGATGGTGAGTTTACGAAAAGAACTTAAATATCCCACACATGGCACATAATAATCTTTTTTCCGTGAAAAATGGGTGTATTTTATACAAATTGGTTTTCTGTTACCTTCAGTGGCAACTTAACCTAGTTAACCTGGGAAATTCTGAGCGAGTTACAGTATTTACAATGAAAATATATATATGAATATGAATTTATGTCCTGTTAAGTCCTCTCTTCCTCGGCTTGGCAGTTAGATGTCTGACAAGCGCGTTTGGGTGACCTTGAAGATATTCAATGTCTCTATATTCAATATACCATGGTGCATTTCATATTCGCCCTTATTATAACCGGACTCTAATTATATATATGATTATGAAACTTTTAACATTCTATTCTAATGGGAAGTACTAAACGTAGTACTTTGATATTAATGAAAGGCAAGATTATAGATTTGACAAAAATTTTATTATTTTTTCTGGGTGCTATCAACAAAAACACTATTTTGACCAAAGCTCTTCCTCTAGGATACAAAGGATACAAAGCTTACAAACTCTTCTTTTTTCGTTGCTTTACTTGCGCGAATTCCCAACAAGTTCAAGTTTCAAGTCAAATAGTAGTGTCGACCTATCTTTAACACCCATAGTGTTATTTAAGGCACAAGCTTAGCGGACCATTTTACAATAATAATCTATATACTGAATATAACTATTTCTCTTGGCACACAGTACAAGTGTTTTGCACGCGCGATGAGATGAGCGTTCGCTACAAGCCCAAGGACTCGTTTACCGGCAAAATGTACGCCAGCATGCACTCAAAGCAGTGCCAGGTGGGCGGCACGGGGAACGAGAGTCTGCTGCTGCGCCTGGAGATCGGCAGCGAGGCCAAGGAGAATCGATGTGGTGTTCTGCGAGCCTACGAGATGACCCGTGCGTATCACAGGTAGGCGCTAACGCTTCGAAAAACAAGTAAGATTGCTCTAGTCGGGACCTCCCGACTGGGAGATACCCTGAACCCAGAATTTAACACATATGTATATACAAGTTCTCGGCACCTAATGAATATTGAAGTGGGTAAAAATTAAAAAAAAATTTAATGGCAATCACCAGCAAAAAATGAAATCTGCTATGCCAGGAATCGAACGTGGGACCAACAGCTTCAGTTGCGAAACTCTTATCGACGGCACCAGAGTCCCATTTAATTTCTCCTATGATATCAAATATCTTAACCATCTTTAAAATAAATTTCAAGGAAACGCAAAAAAAAATTCTGCTTTCGTCATCAAAATGATAAATATTATTAATAATTATTGATTATTAAAAAAAGAAAATATATATTTGAACACTTTCCCACACGGGATTTAAATATGGGCCCTTCAACCTCAGTGCATACCTCCTAACGGCTGGGCCACTCCTTCCATTAATATCCCTGAAATAAAATTCAGTTTCACCAAGCAAAACAAAAAAAAAAACATACCAAGCAAAATGCTGGACAAAATTTTGCATTTACATAGAAATTGTGCTTGGGTAGCTTGGCCTTAGCTTTGTCGTAACTTTGGCAAATCTCAACCGATTTTCATATAGATGGTATTCTTGTTCATGCTTCCGTGTCTAGATGAATTCTTCATTTCAGTTAAAAAATAAAACTTTTGCTCCAAATTCATGTAACAAATTTTCGAATATATACCCTAGTGTACCCATATAAGGATATGTCTCAACTTTACCCAGTAACTTTGCCAAAACTCAACCGATTTTGACGCGGATGGTCATTTTATTCATGGTTCGGTATCTAGATGGTATCTAGATGAATTCTACAGTTCAGTTTAAAAATAAAATTTTTGGTCCAAATTCATGTAAAAAATTTTCGAATATATACCCTAGTGTACCCATATAAGGATAGGTCTCAACTTT
>SCDY01000621.1:0-91140 GCA_004143825.1 Drosophila micromelanica
ATGCCAAAATTTACAAAAATTTTTACATGTAAAGTTCCCGAATCCATACATTCCATACATGCTAGACTTCAAGGTCCCATAACTTTGTCAAAACTGAACTGATTTTCATGATGTTTATTATTTTCTTCATGATTTGACTTCTAAATTGAATCTGCATTTAAATTTTATTCATATTCAAAAATAATTTTTTTTGGATTTTTTTTTCCAAAAAAAATCCTTTACTCCCCCCTTATGATTTTTAAAAAAAAATTTTTTTCAAAATTTAGAATTGCGAAATTTTATTTTTAATGGATTGCACGTACCAAAATTACTATATACAAATCAACTTTAAAAGTGATTCTGAGGAGGTCGATTTTTCTGTCAAAAATCATGCCAAAATTTACAAAAATTTTTACATGTAAAGTTCCCGAATCCATACATTCCATACGTGCTAGACTTCAAAGTCCCATAACTTTGTCAAAACTGAACCGATTTTCTTTATGTTTATTATTTTCTTCATGATTTGACTTCTAAATTGAATCTGCATTTAAATTTTATTCATATTCAAAAATAATTTTTTTGGATTTTTTTCCAAAAAAAAATCTTTTTCCTTTTGTTTTTTAATTTGAAGTACCAAATTCTTGGTTATTGTTTAAGCTTAAGTATATTCTGATATCCATCAGGATATCAGGACAAGTTATTTATATAAAGCAAGCATTAGTCATATATGCATAATACATTGCTATAATTACAATCCTTTCAGTTCATATTTCTCCATGAAGAAGCAGGTGAAGTGAAAGCAAATAACACTATGCCATATTGTTAAATAATAGAGGCAAACGGCAGAAGCCTAAAGTCGTTAGCAGTATATAGTAAGCCCCTGTAAACCGCCATTCAGTTATGATTTTGAGCCACCCCTTTCCCTTCCTCCCCCCTTGTACCACACCAACGTGATGCCGGGGAAATTGTGTGAAACATCAACGTGAGCGAAGTCTTTGCTTAGGATATGCAGTTGATTTATGAACGTAAGAAGCGTCCGGAGGCGGTCCGGGTGGAGAGCTGCAGATGGGCGGGGCTTCAGTTGGCCGCATTACGTAAACAGAGCGGAGACGGTCGCACAACCTGGCCCGGTCACAGCTAGGCGATGCCAACATAGGTTTCTCGTTTGTCCAGCTCTAATTGAAAACAAAGAGCAGGCAAGGAGGCAGCAGGCGGACGGGTGAGCACGACTAACAGATGCTCTACAAAAGGTTTATTTACGTATGTGTGTGTGTGTGTGTGTGCGTCTATATATACATGTGTGTGTATATTTATGCACACATTTTAGAGCGCATTGATGTAAAAGCAAAGCAAAGGGTATAAAAATAAACAGCGCAGAGATAATTTATGTAATGTGCACGGATACGCAGTACTTTTCATGCTCATGACAGCAAATTGAACTGCGTCAAATAGCATACATATATGCGAAAATACGCAAATACACACAGAACACAACATACGCACAACAATGCACAGTGGGCACATAAACTTGCAAAATTTGTTGAATTTTATAATTAGTAAGGTATATTGAAAAAATAAATGTTGGTTAAATACTATATATATTTCAGAAAATACACAATGGTTTATTAAAAAAAATAAATACAATAATTAATTAAAATATATATATTAATTTTTAACAACATTTTTGAGTCGACATTAACATTTAACTATTCTTTTATATCTAAAAATAAATATTGTTTTCCTCTGAATAACTTTAAACTTAAACTTATATCTTAAAGTTATCTCTAAACTTTTTTTCTGTATGTATTCACGTGTTTTAAACTACAGTATTACTTTTCCCAGGGTACGCACATGAGGCGATACCAGCCGATATATAGAACGAGAGCAATGCTCAACACTTAGCACGTTGTTTCGCTTCACTCACAATGCACCCAAGTCACGTGCCGTCTCAACAACAAGTGCAATAACAACAATTGCTCCTGTACACAACACACACACACGCACACACACACGCAAACTCTAAAAAGCAACGCCTGAAACTTAACACGGAGCACGGGGTCAGAATCAAGTCGTGCCATATTTACCCATTGTTAGTCCCATGATAGCCCCAATGATAGCTACCTACCTAGCTGCATTTCTTCTCTATCTTTTACTGCCTTTTTCCACTATTATCCTCCACCCCTCTCTCTCTCTGTCACTTTCTCTCTCTCTCTCTTGGCAGCCTGTAAGTATGCAGCACAAAATATTAGTCGGGCTCTGCATTGTCAGTTGTTTTTGGACACGGACACAAATGCGGTTCGTTGGACTTTGCACAGTTCTCTGAAAAGCAAAAGTGAAATTCCCACACCAAATAGCTGAAAATGTGCACGTTTTGATGTGCTCACAATAAGCGAGAAAATAGCGAGCATTTCCTTTTTTGCGGACCAGAAAATTTTCCCCACTAAAAGAAAAGGGTAGCTTGAGCAACTTTTCAAAGCTTCGCTTTTCCTACAAGCTTCACTTAATTCAAGTTTAGCTTAAATGAAACACGGCTGAAAAGCTTTCCATTCGCTAAAGATTTAAGTAAGATTTATTCTTAAAAGCTTAGTTCTTCATGAGCTTTAAGTAAAGCTTTACATACGATTAAAGCTTGGTAAGAGCATTAAAATTTAAGTTTCTCAGCTACTTTGCATATCTTTTCTTATATATATATTTTATTTTTTTTTATAATATAAATTTGGCTTTATTCGAGATCAATTATTTTATGTGAACCCGCTTAACTGATATACACAAATGTTCAACTTGGTCAATAGCTTAACTGCGTCCAATATTCCTTCAATTCGCAACATCTGTATTTTCATTAGGTATTTCTGGCCAAATAATTTCATGCGAAATCGTTTATTGAAGGCATTTGTGCCCTCTGTGAAATTCAGCTACGTATTGTTATTTTATCTGAAGTTATTTGAAATTTATTATCGCCAATTTTCATGGCACATACCCAGCTAGAATATTTATGATCTTCCTCTCGTTTATACAAAAAGTCAATAAATAATATATAGCCCCATAAACATATGTCGATCATTCGACATGACAGAGCTCACGCTCTCTTTGACAGCCTATAGATGGGTGTATTTTTGGATTTATGCATGTATATAAATATTCAAATATACATGAATTAAAATTAGATTAAAGGGTATATTACTCAATACAACCTAGGTGGACATTTCTTAACTTTGAGCATCAAATGTGTATTAATTATTTTAAGTACAAGCAAGTGAGAGGGCTCTTATCGGGACCACCCGACTAGAAGATACCCTGTGATCTGTCTTTAAAAACATGTCAACCACAAATTCAAATAAAACTAAAAACTAAAACTACAATTATGATCGTGATAAAATTCTCAGAACTTAATAAGAGCATTAAAATACATGTTCAAAGTTTGTAGTATTTTTCAACTTTGTCGATATAGAATAGTACAAATATAAAAGTGTATTACAAATATAGTATTAAAAGTTATTACTTACCTGGATGAAAAATGAATTTTTTGTTGTTTGATTATCAGATTTTGAAGGTTTGAGATATTAAGTTTCCTTTCATATATATATATTATTTATATTATATATTATTTATTGGCTTTGTTTTCAACTCCTATGCTTCCTAAAAAAAAACAAAAGTATACATGAATATTGCTTTTACAGGATATACGCGCAGTCGAGTAGTTTTCTAAATAGCACTGCAACTACATATATGGTCTATTAAAATACCTGGTAAAGTTTCGGCTTGTTTGTTTATTCAAAAAATATTTCGATTTTATTATATTTACAGAGTATCTAAGCAGTCTAGAAGCATGTTTACTTCAAAGTCTCTAAACAATTCATCTCTTATTTATGTCTTGCTTGTCTATTATAAAAATAAGTACTTTTAATTTCTTTAACAGGGTATAAATTATAATAAAAAGCATAATAATAAATATAAATATTATTTAAATAGTTTTTATTAACCAACCAATTTAAACAATCAGTTTACTCAAATTGTATTTACAGCATTTCCCTGAAAGGACTTATAATATTTTTGATATTTAACACTTTAATTTTTATTTGCTTTTAAAGGGCATTTATTCAGTCGTATAGTTTTTAAATTGTTGTAATTTACAGGTGTGTTCTGCTCACCATTTGCCTTTTGCCAGTTCGATAAATCTCTTGTAGTTGCCAGTTGCCAGTGTGTCACCGGTAACGGAAATTTGTTTGCAGTTTTATTTTGAAGCTCGCACAGCAACAAGAACAACAACAAAAACAACAATGAAAAGAAAGGCAACAGCAATAAACAAACAATATACAAACAGTCAAAATTACTCCGCTGGCGTTTTGTTTTGGTACACGCACACACACACACACATTCACATAGCAGAGCAGCAGCAGAAGCAGAAGCAGAAACAGAGGCGAGTGTGCCGCCGCTTAGCTGGCGCTTTGGCCGTTAGTTAAACGCCTGCAATTGCACTCAGGCCACCAACACATGCATGCACATACACACATGCACACACCCGAACACGAATACGAACCGGAATCCGAAAGCAACGAAACGAACAACTCGTTAGAGGGCTCGGGTGCTGACGCTGCCATCGTTGGTGCCGGCGTCGCAGCCGACGCGTCGTCGTAATGGGCAGCCGACATAAGGATAAGTTGCTCTGATGCTTGCAAGATTCTGTCATAACGGCTTCGGCATTCGTGGCGCGCGTCTCGTACGCGGCAGCAGCACCAGCTAAAGTGATAGAACAAGCCAACACTGAAAGCGGTAACCGTAAAATTTTGAAAGTTTTGCGCGCTCGCATCGTTTCTTCAAATTTATACAATTATTTTTTTCTGTGTTTCTTGCTCAGTTTGTGCTGTTGTTGTCCGTTGTCGGTTTGACTTGTTGTCGGTTTTTTCTAGTTTTTGTTCTTTTTTTTTTTTTTTTTTTGAAAACATTTTTAAAAAATGTTTACCACTGAAATACGCCAAAGAATTTGCGAGCCTGACAACTAAAACTACGATTAATAGTATATACAAAATAACAGCATTTTAAAAGCGGCATTAACTATAACTGCAGGTAAGTTTTGAAGCGAGTGCAAAATACTTGACTTTTGGGAAATGCAAGCATAACATTTAAATAGAAATTTCCCTTCAAAAATATAACAATACATTATTAGAAATTGTTAGCGTGCCTTTTACAGAAAACTGACACCCATTTATTTAAAACGAAATAATAGTTTGCCCTGTTTTTGAAACTTTTCATTGCAACAAGTTTGGTTTCGAATATTATCAAACGAATTCTGCAAAATCTTGCATTAAAAAATTCATAAAAATTTACGTGTGCTTTTACCGCATTTTTTTGTGGAACACAATAAAAAGTTTTTTAACATATATGTACTTATATAAAGTGCAATAAATATATGTAATATAAAATAATATTTTTGATATTCAATTATTTATCGTTTTACCAAGCCTTATCATTAATATATTAAATACAATTTAAAAAACAAAGTTTAACCAGAAACAGTTACACTTTAGTTTTTAACTAAAAATTAGCTAAACATGTTTTCTATTAACTTTATTTATTTAAACTTTAACAATTTTTAAATTAAATTCAATAAAATAAATATGTTAAATATTAAAATGTTAATGTCACTTCAAAAAATAGGCAAAGAATTATTTTTTTGTCATCTAATGTTTATACTTAAAAAAAATAATGACTTTCTTTTTTTTTTGTTGCCAAACTATTTTAAGCATATGCTATAAAAGTTAGATTCATAAAATGGCTAAAAATAAATTGAATTTGTAAACAACTCAAATTATTTCCATGTGGATGAATTTTCAATACATTATCTTGCTTCAAAATTAACTTAATTGTAATAGAATTTGATTTTTACTAGTTGGTAACACTTTAAAGAAAAGTATTTAAAATTTGTTTACATTTTGACCTGTTGCCAAAATTTATTTTAATCTCTAGCATTTGGCTACTTAAATGAAAATTATGATAATTATAAATAGTTAAATATTATAAATATTTTTGTTAAATTGTGAATTATTTAACCATTCAACTAATTCTTGTGCGATTACATTGAATTTTTAATGAAGAGAACTTGTTGCGCAGAAAACTTTTGAATTTGATTATCTGTTAAATTATGTAAATCGGTGAACATGCTTTTACTGTAAATAAGGGTGCAACATCTAAATATTAAGTAATTAAGTTCTTTATTTTCACAAAGTGCTGTCTTCCTCTTTATTAGTGAACACGCCTCTTCCTCTTTAGAGTTATTTGGAATTTTGTTCTCTCTCTTTATGCTGTTGACCACGTTATTTATTGGCTCTGTCCAGCGTGGCGTATGCGCAACATTACAAATATTTACATGTCATAATTTCTGTAAGCAATTTTATGGAGATTTTTGTTTGTTTTTTTTGTAATAAAGCTTCAGTTGCTGCCAAAAGAAAAATCTTGCGGCTGCATTTGCTCAATTTTTTGTTTTGTTTTTTGGCTGATTTTTTTTTTTTGGTTTGGTCTAATGCACAATATGCAGCAAAGGCAAAAGTTGTTACGCTTTTTGGCTCGTCTGCCCACAGTCGAGTTGGGCGTACACAAGGACAAGGGCGTGTCAGGCCGCTATTCGACTGGCCGAAAGACAAACTTTGTGTTGACAAAAGTTATAACATGTGCGAGAGGAAGGCACTGAAGATGCCATTTGCTCTGTGTGTTTGTGTGTGCTGGTGTGTGTGTGTGTGTGTTAGTTGTTGCTGTTGCTGTGTGCAGCTCGTTAGCATTGCTGCAAAGCGTTGCAAGTGCTGCGCGTGAAGTGCTTTTGTGCCAGCAGCGACTTAAAGCGACTGTGTTAGTTCGAAAAAGGAATGAACCCAGCTCCTCCCACGCCTCCTCTGCCTCATTTCTACCTTGAACGCGGCAGGAACTGCAAGCTGCAAGAGGAGGTAGCACGAAACTCTGTGTGGCAACTGAGTTGGACAGCACGTGCCTCATTATCGGGCGGGCGAGTTTGCGTCTGCCGCAGGACGAGCGTGTAATCAAATTGAGACACTTGAGGTTGGCTTTTTGACCAGCCCACACACACACTAACACACGCACACACACACACACACACATACACACAGAGTCAAGGTATGTGTGCCGTTTTTATTAACACAAGTAATGAGCATGAAATGGGTTCAAGCTGATGCGGGTGCGACAGACAGTGAAGTCCTTGAGCGCTGACAAAAAATTCGTGTTTTCTTGTTTCTTTGCATATCTACACTTCGAGAAAAATTACGCTCTCAATTCAAGTAAGTTTTGTTTTCTAACATTTCAAATAGAGCACAAATCAAGGCTGTTTTGAAACGAACCGGTTCATCTGAACATAAGTCCGACCCTAACAAATCTCCACCTATAAAGCTCGAACTCAAAAACTATCAGGCAATTTACTTTAAAATATATACTTTATAATAATTTTTTTTTCATATGTCGTACCTATTTTTAACATACATATGTGGGCAATTATAAAAGCAAATTTGAAAAGTATAAAAGTAAATCATGAATTTTTGACTTGTTGGCTACCTCTTTTAAAACTTAAAAGAATATTGAATAACAAGGATTCAGATTCGAATCAGATGTTGTGTTTAGCTTAAACAGCTTAGCTTTTTTACATAATAATCATTTTTATTCAGTTTTTTTTTTATATATTAAAAATCCAGTTTATAAATTGCAGAATCAGCAGCATTTAAAAGTTCTTAGTAATTTTTCTGTGTGCTAAGACACGATTTTCCCACACACACAACTTGCCACACGTTGCGTTTCTTTTCACACAGGCACACACACACACACACTCTTTTATGGAATGTTTTTAAGTGCTTGCCATAAAAAGAATGCCACAACTGCGGCTACCATTTGGGTGTTTTTAGTCTTGTTGTTGTTTTTGTTGTGATTGTGTCAGTTTCTGGTAGCGTGTGTGAGTGTGTGTGTGTGTAGCTTTCGATGTCTGCGTTAGCATTTGCTTAAGAAAACGCTCCAAGCCCTATTTCATCGAAGTTTTAATGCCCTTAATGCCATGTCTGCTTTATGATAAAGACACCCTATTATTAACATAATCTTAATTTTCATTTGGCTTGCGGCAATATTACATCCAAATATCAAGGAGAAACATGCACAATACAAAAACAAAAAAAAATGAAATTGAAACCCTGATGCACTTTTTACTATAGCAGACAGACTTATCAGATTAATTTATATACATACAAATATATGGTTCTGCTTTGGCATACGAAGATATTTCACAATAATTTTATAACACCTGCCAACCAACCACACGGTAAATTCCCATTCGCAAATGTACCGGAATTTGCTCTTGTGTTGCGATTGCGGCAGACGCGTCGTATGCGTAATGTGTGAATATATCAATGGCGGTTCTGCTGCCGACTGCCTATAAACAATAAACGATTTTCTGAGCCAGTAACTGTCAGTCAACAATATTCAATTGCCTGAACCACAAAAACCAAAAAAAAAAGTGTTAACAGATGCAAATTTTTGAGTGAAAGCAACAGCAATCAATTGAACGGGCCCATGTCAAACTTAAATTCAAACTTATGACAATTGCAAATTAAAACAAAATTTGTATCAATATATCAATGATATATGGTATGTAACTGTCCTAAGTTCTTCAAATTTAATTGGGTACAGCTTAAACATTTCAAAGATCTCATAATATATATTTTTTAACAACAGTTATCAATTCATAGCCACGTGCATATAACTTGAGTCTTAACGTGTATTTAAACATATCTATATTGGGATACTTTTAATTGGTTCTGTATCGGTTTCCATTTAATTTCAATCAGAAGGAATCATTTTGTTTGATGTAATGTATAATCAGTTTGCAATCCAGTTTCGCATTACGTTTATTATCCGCCATTTATTTATTCGGTCAATGGAAAATTATTAATAAATGTCTTAAATTGGGGCGAGCTGCCCGACCAGAAATTAAGCTCATAATCAATTCATGATATGTGTGAGCCAACAGCCTTTAAAATTAGCTCACTTAAAGGTAATTCAATTCGATTGAATTGAATTCGACTTGCAGTTACGACAATTAATGCAATTTTCGGAATTGTGAAACGATCGGAAGGCTTATTAATTTTACAATTTTAATCAATCGGTTAGTTGAGATTAAGATTCAACCCGCTTTAAAAAGTATTAAGCTCAATAAACAACCAAAGCAATTTATATTTTTACAAAAAATGTTCGAATAAATAGGTTCGAGCCTTCAATCAAAAAAATTGTTTATTTATTTTTTTTAATTACTTTGATAAATTTAAATATATGTAAACTGTTTCAAAAGTTTTAAGCTCTGCTATATCCAACAAACAACCACAGTTAAATGTTTAAATTAAAAAACTTGAATATTGTTCGAATAAATAGGTTCGAGCCGTCAATCAAACCGTCAAAAATATCAAAAATCATATAAACTCTTCAAATTGGTTGCAACATGTTTTTAAAAGTGCTTCAATTAAAAAAAAATGTGTTACTTCGCTCAATTGGTGTTCATTTGATTGCAGATAATTAAATCTTAAATCTTTTTATTCTATCAATTATGGTCTCAATATCCGAAATGTTTCCCCATTCACCAAGCAAAAGCTACCTGAAATTGTGTTAACCACTGCATATTGTAAATGGTTGTAAAATGCATTCAAATTGAATTTTATTTCTGTCGCTGGGTTTTTCTGCATCGCATATTGTATATTTAATTATATATACGATAAATTGTTGGCCCTTGGGTAAAACTGTGGCATTGCAATCAAATCGATCAAACCAGCATTGGTCTTGCCACGCCCACACGCTATCCTTGCACCGCCCTCCCTCCCATTTCGCCTGTTGCATATGAAATGTTATTGCACAACAACAACAAATTATATGCGTATTGACGTCAAATATAAATAAAATAAGAAATACACATTTCCAATCCGCACAAAATTTCCATTTTTGCCAACTGCACAGAACCGAAAAACAAAAACAAAACGTAAAGCAAGAGTAGAGGACGGAAAACTAATGAAAGAAATAAAAGTAAATGTTAAAAAATGGTTGAAGAGACACATTTTACATATTCATAGCATCAGGAAGCGTTACGAAAAATCCCCAGCGCAATCAAACATATCAAATAAATATGGCTCAATCGAACGGAAAAATTTAACAAACTGTTAACTGTGTAAGCTTGGCTCGACTTTTAAAGTTGAAATAAGAAAAATGTATTATAATAAACAACATTTTTTAACGAAAAGAGTGAAAATATTGAGTGTTATTGTAAAATTTCATTAAACTTCAAAATAGATTCAAATCATACAACGAATATTTTTAAAATTTCTTGAGATTGAAAAAAAAATTGTTTATTTACAAATAAATGAGAATGCCATTCAAGAGAATTTCACTTACATGTGTTTGGGACAATAAATTAATAATATTATAATAATTAATAATTAATAATACCCATTGAAAATGGGTAAAACAGGGTATAATGGTTTTGTGCAAATGTATGAAACAGGCAGATGGAAGCATCTCTGACCCCATATAGTATATATGCATATTCTTGATCCACATCACTAGCCGAGTCGATTTAGCCATGTCCATGTCCTAGAAAGCTGATCTTGGACTCGTTCGGTTCGTATATACCAAGTTTCTCTCAAAAAATCGATAACTCTTTCTGTTTTTTTACTATCGATATTTATCGCTATTTTTAAATGGGGGTAAATTAAGTTAAGGTTATGTCCCAGGTTCTCACTTGTTTTATGCCTTGCTGTTCCTACTCATATTTTTGTTGTTGTTATGTTTTCGGCATTGTCGTTGTTCTTGGAATGATTGTTTATTAACAATCGCAAGCTATGTAAAAATAAATCGTGTGGAGAATGCAAACGCGAACAGGAACTAGCTTATGTTTAAACAATTGACGTCAGTCAAAATGTTTGACGGCTACTCTTCCTAATTATGAGCACAATGATAACGATTGCAATGATGATGATCTTGATTATAATGATGTTGGTTAGATGTTCATGCGGCAGTTTTATTACACTCAAAAGATAGACAAAGATCTGTATTAAATTTAGAACAACAACACAAACAAAGAAAGCGAAAACCAAAACGATTGAAAACTGGAAAGCTGCAAGCAACAATAAACAAATATGAGAAATTGTTGATTTACAAATTTACAGTTGCTATACGTTTTATTTACATATTGTTCAATAGAAAACTTAACCAGTACTCAAAATTGTGTGTGTTTTTAGAGAAGTTTTAACGCATTTCAGCTCAACTTTGGTAACGTTTTTTAAAGCTTTTCAAGAAATTTCAATTTGAATTTATATTTTAGTTATTTTAATTGGATATTTAATATTTATTTTTTTTTCTTCGTCTGTTTTAAATTTTATAATTTTTATTCATTTGCTTATCCTATTACAATTTTTTTTAAATTCCAGGGCAATTAGTTCAACGGATGTCAATTAAAAAACGCTGTTGTTGTTGTTTTATTTTTTCCATATGTTTGTTTGTTGTTTTTATTATCAAACTATTAGACAAAATCGGATTAGCGGCACACACTCTTTCACACACACACACCCACACATAGTTGCACGCGCGAAATGCAAATATCGCGGCGTCAAGGACGACCCATCGTTTAGTTTAAGGGCGTGGCAATGGGCGATGCTTAGACTATTTGCGCATTTGTGCGATTTATAGTAAAAATTTTACGCCGTCAACTTTTATTCACAATTATAGTCGCGTTTCTATGTGTGCCATAAAGCTTACACACTGAGACAAATGCAGCAGAAAAGTTGCAATTAACATCTTTCTGATGTACAAAATAAATTTTAAAAAATATTAACAATGATATTAAACACAAAAAATCTTAATGTTAAACATAAAATATACCACAATAGAGTCGAACGTCTGTTTATATTTATATTTATATATTAAAAGAAAAGAAAGCACTTAAAATTTTTTTATGTGTTCAAATTGATGCATCACTTACTGTAAATAGTACCGTCAAACGAATTGAGATACGCAACAAAGTAAAAAAATGGTTTAAGCCTAAAATCCTCTTTTTATTGCATATAGTACATCTATTTGAGTCGACCGGATCAGACTTTGGCTGCCATAGAAAAAATATTTGCACGAAAAAGTAGTTTCTGAATGAAAATTGTTTTTTTATTTGCCTAATTCAAAGATGGAATTTAATTTTCTTTAATCAGTAGATTGTGGGATGCATTAGATTCCTCCCAATTCTGTTTATTTTTTTTTACCGAAATTGAAAATGTGCCTTCAACTAACTGTTGGTTAACATGTTTTACTTCATTTTTTTTATTGCTGGCAAAAATATGAATTTCTCATATTTTCAAATGGGTTTTGTTTGGCAAAAGCAGTGTTCAAACTGAAATACATTGATAATGATATGCGCTTTCCATGCACTGTTTGCTTGATTTTCTTATTGATTTTTGCTACCAAACACACACACACCAACACACACACAGACACAGCTGGCTGCTGTACGCTTTTCACATAAATGCATACTTTTGTGAGCCGCCAGCGCCGGAGGCCCAACAATGGGCCACCCATCGCAGTCGACTAACCAGACGTTCTGACTGAACTATTGTGGCTCATGTGTAACATTGCATTCTGCTGTTTACGTGTGTGCCTACAGGCACAACACACACACACACACACACACAGGAGACAAATAAATGTCACTTTAGCAGCTCATCTGCAGGTTGCAGTTGTGTCAAGTCTAACTGCAACTTTAAAGGACTTGCCATGGCACATTCCTGATAAGTCCCAACATACCGAAATCTCTTCTTCTTCTGTTTTTTTTTTGAGCAAACAACTAACGGCAGTCTTTCTGACTTTTGCTGGCAATTCGTTTAGGGGAAGCCTTACAGCAATAACAAATACTCAGAATAAGGTACGCAACAAATTTTTGAAAGCCAAAAAATGCAAGCCTTTAAGCCCGGTTTAAGTTTTAAAAAAAAAAAAAAAAAAAATTATATATATATATTAATATTTTTGAGTATTATTTTTTAGCTTGATGTTGAATCGATAGCAATACAACATATAAACAAATTATATTTATTATATATTTTGTTTTATTTACAATATTAAAAACATTTGAAATGTTTGTCATCTAATCAACTACAGAATATTTCAATTTATTTTCATTTCAAAATAATTAGGCCAACAAAATTTGCTTTAAATAATTCCCAACCAATTCCTAACCTAACTATAACTTTAACTAATGAGTTTAAATACCCAATTTCTTATAATTTGTACGTCAAGGCAAATTGTTTCATCACCACAGAGAAAACAAAAGTAGACCGGCTTAAAGAGCAACCTAATTGTAGAGATTTCACTGTCTTTGGCCCCACTCAACCCGCACACACACACACACACACACACACACACACACACACACACAAACATACACACACACGGGCGCACACCCCTTTTGGAACCGTTCACTTAACTTGATTCGGTTGCCAATTTCAGCTGCAGCTTGATGGCTAATTAGATGTCTGACGCCCCTGACAGGACATCGGAATGCTATGCTTTTGTCGCTCTCTCTGCGTACGTGTAGCTGTGTGTTTGTGTGTGTGTGTTGGTATTTTCTTGTGCTTGTGCCAGGGTCAAATGTTGTCATATTGCTCTCGTTGTTTTCCGGGCAACTAATCAGCATATTAACGACTGCCAATTGTCCGCAATTGCATTTGGCTGCCATGGCTATTATTCTTTGCGCTTGTAATTGAATCGACGCCAATGCAATTGATTCCCAGACGCAAATGTCGAGCTACACAAATACAATAAAAAATAAAGGGAAAATAAAAAAATTCCCACACTCCCACGCAAAGTCCTTGGCCCTAATATATGCAGAAACCTGCACATGTCAGACCACACAATAAGATACAAAAAAAAATAATAATAATGTGCAAAATTAATTGAGAATTATAGCAACACAAATGTCACAGAACATTCCCCTATAGCCTCCCCTCCTGCAGCCCATTGTCAGCCCTCTTATTTTTGCATATGGGTTAACAACATGTTGTTGGAATTACTTAGCTTCTTGCTAATAAAATAAAAATACCCTACAATTAAAATGAGCTGCAACAGAGAGACAAACTCTTTAAGTAGGACAATAATAATAATAAACTAGTTTTGTCGTTAAACAGTTTCATAACAACAATTAGCAGTGGGAGAATTTCTACATAAGGTTAACAATTAATGGAATAATAGAGCAATAAACAAGAATAGTTATCTTCAGGATAATTATGGTAAATTACCCTTGCATAGCTTTCAAGCTGTGCAAAAGAAAGAATCGGCTGTTGATACCTTGTACAATCTGAGATCTGTGCTACAAATTTTATGACAAAATAATAATGCTACATGTGTGCTTCAAAATTACATTGACTTAATTTTATTTTTATATTTTGACAGCATTTATAAATTGTTAAATTAATTCGAATTTTAATTTGCATACGCTTTTATTTGCATGTAAATAAGCTTATTATAATATATATATAAATATGGAAAACTTCGATGGGAAAACTTTTATTTAATATAAACTTAAATGTACAATTATACTAAAAAAAAACATTAAAAATATATTATAATAAAAATATAAATTATAACTGTGATTTATTTGTAAAAATGCCTAATACCAATTCAAAATATAAGTAATATTATATAAATAAATTCTGCCTTTGCTTGGCTTAGGCACCTTTTGTAACATTTGGCCTAAACCTCAATATTGTAAATATCAATAAATATTAATGGATAAAACCAACAAAATTCTTCGCAAGCAGGCTAAGTTCAACATCATGGTCCCAATAAAATTCATAAAGTTACAAAATGAGTCAACATTTTTGGGTTCATAATAAACTTAAGCTCTAACCCCATTACTATAATTAATTCATTGTTGTGCATTTAAGCCCAGTGGCTCAAAGTTAAGTTCATTAGGCGATGCACAGTGCGTCGTATGTGACAAAAAGTTCAGCAAAATTTTATACTACAGTTATACACGATTATTAGAGGAAAAAAAAATTAATTCAGAGCTTTTACATTCAATTTTAAACAAGTTATTTTTAAAGTCTTATAAGTATAATATAATGTATTTTTTATTTACTCAAGAATTTTGCTCAGATTTTGTGTAAAGCTTTAATGTGCTTACAGAGCTTTAAAAGTTAATAATATATATAGTTTTTTCGAGACTAAAAACTGCGAAAGGCAAATTATATACCATTTATTTTTCTTAAAAGCTTCAAATTCTTTCATTCTAAATTTCTTAAAGTTTACACTTGAAGAAGTGTGGTATATAAAAATAAAAAGTAAAAAATAAAAATAAAAAATTATAAGCTAAAAACTTATGTTACATAGACGCAAGTACACTCAGAAAGAATTATCGTATAGAAATTGAGATTTGATTATACGAGCAAATTTCATTTCGTAGCGCATAATTAAAATCCAGTAGTATTCGTAGTACTTTATATTCAAGCCAAAGTTTTATTTGATATACATTTTCTCTTTCTTGTGAATGTTCGCGTTACTTTTGATCTCAAGCGGAATTTTATTTTCCATTATAGCTTCAGCTTGTCAGACCATAAATGAAAAAGTTTTTTTCTGGCTTTGCTGCTATTTTTATGACAAGAGCTGAAAAGCGTTTCAGCCACACAGCCACAGTTTTGTAAGGGCTCAAAACACTGTGCGGTCTTCACTCAGTTCAACACCGTGTTTCGCAATTCGTGTTGCGGCTCGTTGTGAAACAACGCGGCGTATGCTTGATATTTTTTGATTGCTGCCAGCTGCCGACTGCTGCAGAAACTTTAACAAAATGCAGGCCGGAGAGTCAGGCTTAGTCGCAACTGAACCATTCAAAGTGGAACTTAAAACAGAAACTGGAACCGAATTTTGGGCATTGCAGCTGAAGCTGATTTTGGCGTGAAATGAATGCGGCACCCGACTGAGGCCATTGCCATCAACGCAATCGTCGGCGCCGCACAAGCCGCTAATTTCACTTAACCTGGCGGAAATTTGCATATGCCATGTGGCATGTGGCAGCGGCTGCCAGCAGTTACCTGCCACCTGCCACCTGAAACTTGCCTGGCCACGTGCCCTGCCCTGCACTTGTCCGGCTTTTGATTTTTTGGGTTACTGCGCTTCAAAGCTTGCCACCATTTGGGCCCACTCATAAGCAATTCCCTTTGGCAGCCACGTATCGAAATAAAATGGCTAACAAAATAAATATGTAACAGTTATACATTTTAACGTGCCGTTTTTCTCGTTTTATGCTTTAAATTTATTTAAGCTGACCTAAGCAACATTTAACCAGCAATAAAAACATTTACTTATGTTTATTTAATGCAATTTCTTTGACGCTGCAGGGGCCCCAAAATAAAAAAAAAACTTAATTAATGGCGGTTGAAGGAAAGCAAACAATAAAGGCAAAGCAAAGCAAAGTTTTTGTATACCCATCAGACACTTCAGGCCAGACATGACTGCTATATATAGTAAATATTTTGAGTAGAGACATTTTTAAAGAACTCACTACTTTAAGAAACTTTCTGTTTTAACACACTCGCTACAGTAAAATGCTCACTAATTGCATTTTCTTGCTACAAACTCGCTTATATTTGATACTCGCTACTCGCTACTTGCTACAAAAAGCTACTCGCTACTTTCAGACACTTAATACTCGAAACTCGTTTCTTTACGCTACTCGCTACTTTAAAACCCTCGCCACTCGCTACTTGCTACAAAAAGCTACTCGCTACTTTCAGTCACTTACCACTTTATGATACTAGCTTCAATGTTTTACTCGTTATTTTATATGCTACTCGCTGCTTTAAGATTTGCTATAATAAGCTACTCGCTACTTTCAGACACCCACTACTTTGCGAAACTCGCATCAATATGCTACTCGCTACTTTAATTTTCTCGCCGGCAACTCGTTTCTTTCACATAACTCGAACGAAAACTTGCAGCGAATACCATTCGTTCATAACTGTTGAATATTTGACATGAAATCCATTTTAATGTCCGATGTAACTAGCTACTCATAACATACTCACAATGATAAGCACTTACGTAAACATCACCCACAGCTCCAATGCAATCGGCGAAATATTTAAATTGAAGAGTTGCCCCTGGGCGGGGATGGGGCGAATATTGCTATTGCCCCCTGGGCTGGGTCAGACGAAAATGCAATCGACGGCTATTTTGGCAGAAGCGACTCGCAACTGACCCACTGCCACGCCCCACAAGCCCACGCCCACGCTAGGCAGCAGTGTGCGTTGTCCTTTGCATAACGAACGCACATTGGGCAAAAGTTCAAAATGTGGGCTTCAAAGATAACAAGTTTAAAATAGCGAAATTGTTTGTTTCTATTAAATTTTCGTGTTTAAATTAAAGTTTGTGTCTCAATTTTTTTTAGTATTTTTTTAGTATTTTTGATACGTTTTTACTATATTTTGTAATAAAAAATACCATTGGAACTGAGGAAAATTTTGAAAGTACTTAAGCCCACATCGGACCCAATTATTTTTATATGTTGCACCTTGGCTGCAACATTTGCCCCACTGTGCATCACTTGCACTTGTACGGATTCTTTATTTTTAATAAAGCGATGCGCAAGGTCAGCCGCCAATTTTAATGGGTCTGCTGTGCTGTGCTTGGGCGGCTAAGTGGTTAGGAGGCTGGGTGTTCGGTTTAGCCCCAAAAGGGTTTAGAGCTTAGTGGCAGCAAAAAAAAATAAAAAAAAATATGAAAATACAGAAACCGAAATAAAAAAAATAAAAGCGAAAAGGCACAACAAATCTGACAGCACTGAGAGTCGCGGCAAACGAACGACGCGGCCACAAGGACGCCCCATTGAGTTGGCCATTTAATGGGCAGCACAGTTCTCGTTTGGGGCCAAGCATTCCGCCAGGCTGGGCCCATAAAAAAATCATAATTAAAAAAGGCGCACAATCGAACGCGCCACGAAAATAGAGCGTAAGATTCTCCAAGGACATACGATGCCTGAAAGGCCAGGCTATGTAACAGTAGCGTAACCTAGGTACAGGTACAGTTGTCTGCCCTGTTACTGTTAACCACTATAGAAAAGGAATACAACAACAACAACAAAAGTAGTGGCCAAGCACCATGGCTCGATTCCAATCAAAGTGGTCGCCTCAAGTGGGCCAAATGAGGTGGAAAGCTCTTGAGTAGATTTCAACGTGGCCAATAGTTTATTTATTTCTCTCTTTCAGTCTTTGTTCTTTTTCACTTTTACCATCTTCACTGTGTCTCTCGATAAATATGTATATGTATATGTACGATTTTGTTCATTGTTAAGCCTGGCTATGTTATATAACATAGCTAACACCTGTTAACTATTATGTCTTATGACTATCTGGCAACTCTGCTTATCAAGTTACTATACGAGTCTGACACAATAGCTACACAAAACAAAATTGCAGTACTTTATCAGGTGTTCAGTATTTACAGTTAGATACAGATGTCAGTATGTCCATTTAAATCAACATAAAGTTTGTTACCTTTAGTCTCTTGCCTGTCAAAATTTGACAGCAAGTTCAGTGAACTGTCAACTGATTTGCTGGCAATTTATCACACATCTGGCAACGCTGCCGTAAGAAATAAGCCAAATACAAATTCACTTCAATTAAATATTATATATTATTTTTTTATTTCTGTTGAGCTTTCAAAGAAATTTTTCGCATTTCATTAGCAAAAAAAAAGGAAGGAAAAATAAAACATAAATAAAAAAAACCTATGCTTAAACGCTGGAAGGTCACCCGAACAAAGTGACCATGGCTGCTGAACTTAGGCACACATACACATACACATACATACATAATTGTGTGTGTGTATATGTATGTGCTCAAGTGCTCGAGGTTTGAAGTTGAAGTTGACTTGTTGGCTAATCAGTAAAATTGCGGCGCACCATGTCCCGTGCGGCCTAAAAACAATGCCCGTTTGTGTTGCCCCCCAAAATAAAAAGGCGTGGCAATGTTGTAGGCGAGACAGAGAGAGTGTGAGGCTGGCAGAACTTTCTGCTGCGCCTGCAGTTTGCATAAGAGACAAAGGCCCTGCAAAAATATCAGACAACGCTAAGAGGCAGCGACGCACCAAAGAATGCTGGCCACGCAGCTTAATGACCACAGAGGGGTGAGGAGGGGAGGAGGCAAAGGTAGCATAGTCGCCCGATTCTCATATAATGTTTTATTGTTGTTATTATGGCTGAGGCTTTGTTTGCTGGCCTCTCACTCTCTCTCTCGCTATCTCTCGCGACGCGCGCAATACAAAACAAAAAAAATTAAAAAAACTAAAAAAAAACTGTTGCATTGTATTCGGGCGGCCAAACACGACCCAAACAAAGGCCCAGCCACAGACCAAGCGAGAAGCTTTTGCTGCTTGTTGTAAGCTCAAATGGGGGGTGGGGGGTTGGGGCTTATGGTCTGTGATCCACAGTTAGATGTGGAGAATAGACGGTTAACAATGAGGCAATGAGATGTTAGGCCCAGTGACCAGTGCTACAGCCAGTGTTGAACAGTGCCAAGCAGCTACGGCTCGTTAAATTGCACAGTAGTTAAAAAATAAATAAAAAATCACAAAAAAAAAATCAAAAAACATTAATTAATTGATGATAATATGAAACGGTTTTTGTCAATTGTGGCGTCGGAATTTTTCGATTTAGTTTGAAGATCTGCCAAATTTGGGGATTCCAGTTATAAGATTGTGTAAATTTCTAAATTTGTTGTTGATTTATGGATGAAATCTGTCTGCAACGTTAATTTTTAAATACAATTTATTGAATTGCTACGCCCCCATTGGGAAATAAACGGGTTTACACGAGTATTTCAAATTGCAAATAATTAAAAAATATTTTCAATACTATTAATATAACATTATTTGCTAAATTTAAATAAAATGGTAAATAATTAAAAATAGTCTATAATAATTTTAATGAAATATTTTTTGCCAAATTTAAAAAAAAAAAAAAAGTTCAAAATAATCTTCAATAAGATTAACAAAACATTTGCCAAATTAAAAAAAAAAATTTTTAAATCAAGTTCATTAAATTTATGTAAAGTTATTAATTAAAAGAAAAATAATAAATTTATAAATACAAAGAATCTATAACTATATTTATTCAGTAAAATGCTGTGATTGATATCTTTAACGGTGTTTTCGAGCTGTGGTTTTGAGTTTGAGTCGTGTTATATAAAAACATACACACATGCTTATACATATGAATACGCACTTGTAATGCTTCACATACATTAAAAAGGAAAGAGGCTGAGAGGCAGCTGGATACAATAATTTGCATATGAGGCAGCAGCAGCAGCAGCAGATGCAGTTGCAGCTGTTGCCACTGGGCCACATTTACATGCATCACTTGTTCTACTTATAAATATGTGTGTGTGTGTGTGTGTGTGCGGGGGCGGGGATGTGCGGATGGTAGGTGTAGCTATACGACCTTGATCTTGATATGCGCATTTCTATTATATGCGCCAGTTAGTAAAAGGCAAAAGTGAAAGCGACAGCTGCTTAATAGGCCCAGCTTCAAGTAAATAAAAAAATAAAATAAATATATGCAAAAAAATAAAAAATAAAATAAAAAGAGGGCGTGAACATCGCAAGAGCGATAAACAGGAAACGTTGAATGAAAGCTGTGTAAGCAATCTCATAGAGATTAACTTACATGCAAACATATATGGCAAATAAAATAAATAATAGCCAAGGGTTTAACTGAGCCAAATTGAATAGGGCGAAAAAAGAAAGAAAAAATAAGAAATGAATATGATTTATTAACAACAAAAAAATATATGTTTCGTGAGGGCTTAAATTACTCTTTGATTACAATTTAAGAATCGATGATGATATTGATAAAAATTGTATTTGGAAAAGAGAAAAAATTAAACACACAATTATTTAAATTTAAATTTTAAATAATACACACACAACACTGAAAATAATAAAAGTCTAAAGGCACTACTTGAATTCATGAGAATCGCATAGAGAGGTTGAAATTGCCTTGCGTGTCTAGCGAGACTACAAATATTGTGAACTGCTTTTAAAATACTACAGCACGCAAACCTAGTATGGAATATCATATATATTATATCTATGTGTTATACAGCCGATATAGAAAACATCAAACAAAAGTAGTGAAATATGTATATAATATTCTTATGCTATTTGTTTGCAAGATTTCCTTCCAGCTAGCTCTTATTTGACTGAAAGAAGTCAATAAAAAATTGCCTTTGAATGCTGCTTCTGGCTACTTAATTTAGTACATATTTTATAATTTTTAAACGCAGCTTAGCCCTGATTAACAAATTTAATACGTTGGCGTGTTTGGCACGGCTCGATAACAGTTAAGTCTTAATTCTCCGGTTCAATAAGGTCATGAAATTTGAGTAAAAATGCGTGGCAAATGTTGATGTTGCTGCTGTTGTTGTAGTTTCTGTTTCGATGGCAGCCACCCAAAAACGAACGTAACTTCTTTGATTAACCAAAATTTATTTCTGTTTGTAATTTGATTATGCCGTAATAAATAGAATTAGGCGCCTAAGTGCAGCGGCGACGACCTAAAAACAACCCGCATCATATGGCACCAGGGCGTATGCGTAATAAATACCCGTGTCATATTAATCATACGCCTCATGTCCGCCAGCAGATTCGTTATTGTGCGGGCATCAGTTGACAATCAAATTAAGCACCTTTATAGCATTTCAGTTTTATACTGTGCGCAAAATGCCAACACAAAAACAAGAAAAAAAAGGTTGCAGTCGGATGTAACCGACTGCAGAATACTTGTTCAGTGCTTAGTCGAAAACAGTAATCTTTTTAAAATTTTTGGTAACTCCAGCTTTAAGGCTATAGAAGACACTACTCTATGACTAACTAAGATATAGACTTGTTCCGATTTTCCACGCCCCCAATATTAAAACTGTATCTAACTATTTTTTTCGAGGACACACGATTAGCAAAACGTTAAATTTCACAAATACTCTTTTTACATCGTAATCGTGTATTAAATGCAGAGCATAATTAAAGTTAAATTTAAAGTTTGATTTTGATTTTGATATTTAAGTTTATCTCTTAATTTTTTCCAAGTCCGACCTCATTATTTCAAATCGATAAATATCGGTTGAACCAACGTAAACTCACCACCTACTGCCAAGAAGAAGCAATTCGATCTTTTTTGTAGTCCTTTCTACACAGCTAACAAAGTGACAATAGTCGACAATAGATAGCATCGGTTTGCAATGTTCTTAGATACTTTAAAGACAGCTTGTATAATGAAATTCAATCATTATTCTATTTACCTGGAATTTGCTGTTGCTGGTCGTAAACAACTCCAGCTGGTAATAGACAAATGGACTTTTTTTTTTTTGCTCAAGTGCTAATCACATCCATTCAATTCTGTGAATTTACAGCCCTTAGTTGCGTTTTAATTGCATTTACGTAGTCTAGTTGGCCGCATCCAGCTGCGTGCTGTTAATGATTACATTCATCCAGCTCTAGATTCTCGTTAAATTATAATGAACTGCATGAATGGTATTTAGTTTAATCCCATGCCAAGGGCACCGGAAAATTCCAAATCCAAGAACTGACAATCAAGAAATTCCGATTCACGCCTTACAAAATATTTTAAAAAATTTTGTCAATCAGCTGCTTACACTTAAATTTATTATTATTGTGTTTTGTTTTTCATAGCGATTAAGATTCCAATATTATTGTAATTCTTAGATTCTCGCTTTGCATGCTTGACTAGAACAATTGTAAGTGTAAAGCAGAATTCCTAAATTTCTGTCATAAATTTCCGATAAATTTCCACCATATAAACTCTGAAATTTTTACCACATATCTATTGCAATTTATTGCATCTTGCAGACAAATAAATTCCAATAAAGCAATCTCTAATTTGGCTTTTCCTCAAAATTACAAAACGAATTCAAGCAAAATGTCAACCAAAAACAGACGCGCACCGAGAATATCCACGGAATGCCTAATTGGCAAATATTTCAAAGGAAGTTTGCAGCTGACATCCAGTCCCGACATTTGAAGACCCGTGTATCGAGTTTTTAGGCCCTGTTTGTATTTTTTTTTTTGTGGGTCAGTTTTTCGGATATTGTAATGAGCTGGATGTAACTTTTAATTAATGCCAGCCAAATAAACAACAGACGCTGCCATGACCTTTTGCTGACTGCATTGGCAATTACAGTTAGTCTGGATAAACGCCAGTGTACTGCCACACACTCCCACACACACACACACAATCCACAACAAAAAACAAAAATAATTAAATGCAACAGTGAACAGGACAAACGGAAGTGGAAGCGCAAGAAAAATTGGAAAAACAAATTTAAACTTTGCACTCGCCTATAACCGACGGCACAATACTCTATTTACAGTATTATCAACCTATACTTAAATTAAATAAAAGCGTTGTTAAAATTCAGCTAAGATGGAAGATTTAACTTGAAACCAAAATTCTGATTTAAAAAACATTTTTCATACTTCCAAATCCCGTATCATAAAAATTAATCAACAAATTTTTATTATTTTTTTTTTTTAAGTTTAAAAATCTTTTTGATTATGAAATTTACAAAAATTATTAATTAATTTGAGAAAATTTCAGAATTTAATGATATTGATATTCGAATTTAGGAGAGTATTTTTCATTTAATTGAAAGAATTTCAGTACTGGTTATGCATAGCCATGTTTATTTCAAAATAGTTTTGCTGATATAGGGAAAAACAGATGGATATTGGTTACAAAACCAGTATACCATTTTGTTGCACTGAACAGAGTATAAAAAAAACCCGAAATGTGCATACGTAGCGCAGTGCCAGCCACAACGTCAAACAAAACAAAGACCCAAAGAATAGATAGATAAATACACAAACGTTTTAGGAAGGGAAAGCAGCAAGAGGTGCAGCGGACATCGGACATCGGACAGCGGTTTATGTGGATGGACAAAAAGTGGCTGCCGTTGGATTCGGTCAGTGCAGCGCGGCAAAGTATGCTACAGTTTTTTCTTCTCCGCTTCTTTCTTGTTGTTTATCTCTTTCGCCGCTTTTTTTTCGTTTTTTCTTTTACTTTGTTTTGATGCGTCCATCTGGCCGAGAATCAATCAGAGCAACAACAGCAGCACGATGATGAACAGCAGCATTACGAACATCATCAGCATCGCCGTCATCGTCATCAGCACATTGCCTTGCATCACAGACACAGACACAGACGCAGACACAAACACAGACGCAGGCACAGCTGTTAAGCTGCTTTGCCAGTTGCCAGTCGGCAGCTTACAGTGGCACTAAATGTATGCTACACCCAAAGAAATTTCACTGGTTAAGAGTTGCAACTAATTATACAAATATATACAAAATGCAATCAAATTAAAAAATAAATAGCCATATAATACGAAACAATACATCAAAATAAATAAGAAAACTAAAAGCCAAAGTTGTCGAAATTAGAAGCTTCAGTTTTTGAAAATACAATAATTCAACTATTATTATGATTAAACTTTTATTATATCCTTCAAATATAATAATTCAACTATTATTCGAAACAATTTTTTTTGAATTCCTCTTTGTGCGGTCTTCGTAAACGTTTTACTTGCAAGGCAATTGCTTTTTGTCGCTTTCAAAATGTGAAATAGTTTTTTACTAAAGGTATTTTGCACCAGTGTGCTGCTTACTGAGAACTGTGTGGCAACCAGGTCCGAGAATGCTACGGGAGAAAGTGTGTGTGGTGAGACGGGCGGGCGGGTGATCGTTTGCGGTGCCACTTAGCAAGTGCTGTTCCCTGTGCAACCGCATGTGCAACTCATATAGAAATTCATGCAAAATACCAACAAGAGGCCAATAGGTGAAAGGCAAAGGGCAACGTCGCATGCAACGGTGCATTGTGTGTAAGTGTGTGTGTGTAATTGTAATGGCTACAATCATTATATAATTCTAGAGATGAATTTCAACGCTGAATTCAACAGAACTTTATAAGCTATTCACTAATTGTAAATCTGAATTATTTATACGGCTGCACCAGCAGCTGGGAAATTGCCAAAAGCACAAAAACCAAAAAAAAAACCAACAATTATTTTGAAAAAAATTGTTTGAAAATAATTAATTAGACTAATAATTAATTAGTTAAAAAATATGGTATGTGTTTCACTTGTAACACATTTCTTTTGTAATCGAAAACCAGTATTTACACATATCAATATTATTATTATTAATTAAAATTGCTAAATAAATTTAAGGTAAATCAATTTATTTTTAATTTTTTATTAATAATATGTTTCAATTCCTCTTTGATTTCATAAGTCAAATGTTATTAAAAAGAATATTTAAAATTAATAAATAAATTTGAATATAAAGCGTGAAATCTTTTACAAAAAAATTTTAAAAAAACCTAAACTGTTTGTTGCTGTAACAAGTGGCCGTTCCATCCGTATATAAATCCAAAATACCCTTTTTTTCCACACGCACCTCAACCATTTCAATTAATGGTGATTCCCGCGCCCTGACAAGTGCTTATATAGACGACAGCTTAAGTCCCATCAGCTGTGCCCGGCATAAGTCACACTGTTTTAAAATTCAGCGTGCAACATGCCGCTTGCCGCTTGCCGCTTGCCACTTGCCACTTGCCGCACACAGAGTCAACATTCGACACGCATTTGTGTTGAGCCCTTTGATCTGTAATCCGGATTTCATTACAGTTTTACCATCGCAATCCTTTCGCGCTGCACTTTTGACAGCCGCTGTCAGTGCTGCGGCCTCGCAACCGTGAACGCCGCTTCCGTTCGCTCGGTGTGGCTGCCCCACCTCCCCCCTCTTCACCATCCACAACCAGCTCCAGCTCTAGATCCAGCTCCTACCTGGGTGACAGCTTAACCCCAAACAAGTAAACAATAAGCTGTCTGCTGCAGCTTATGCCCGTCCATTTGTACCCGTCTCGGGCTACCACTAGAACTCAGTGCTGCCGATCCAATCTAAACTATAAACATACCCTATAAATTCAATTGCAATATATACATTTTGTTTTATTATCTCAACTGGCATTTGTTTATTTAAGCCAATTACAGGGCATCAGCTTGTCGTCTATTTGCGCTACTTTAGAGCTGTTAGTTTTATAGCCTGCCAGTATTGGTCCTATTGATGATATATGCAATGCGCATTGATTGGAATTTATCACACACACGCACACAAACACCTCTCAATTTAATGCAGCGCCATGTTAAATGCATTAAGCTATAGCACAGCTAAGCAGTCCTTTCAATTCCTCTGAGTGTACGTGTGTTTATGAGTGAAAGCTGACAACTTTCTGCCGAAAATGGTTGCTTAAATATTGCACTTGTTGCGGTTTTCTAGTAGGCCTAACCACAAATTATTTCGCATGCATTTGTGACAGTTGATAAAGTTGTCAGTGACAGTGTTGCAAAGTGCGCAACTTTTTTACTATGCGGTTTTAACGGGAATTTTCAGTTTGTATAGCATTACAAGGAATTCACACTTCGGTATGTAATTTTAAGAATAAAATTAACAAATATACATATCTCATATTTTATACATTTGGGTATAAAACAATAATATATGAATATAAAATAAAATATTTTGAACATATTTTGAGCTAAACAACAATGTTTATTGTATTTTTTATCAAGAATTACTAAACAAATTTTTTCATTTTTTATTGAATAGGAACCTTTTTTTTAAATTAATAAACCAAAACTTGAACCGAATTAGATGCCACAAACCGTTTGTTTAATATATATTTATATATATATTTAATTTTTTTGGTTTTTTCATTTGGATTGTTCACTCAAATTGAAAAGCAATAAAATATTCGAAACATATTTTGGGCTAAACACTAATGTCTATTTAAATTATTAATACATTTTTTAAATAAAATTCTGAATAGGGAAAAATTTTTTTTTTTAATTCATAAACCTAAATTTGAACCGAATCAGATGCCAAAAACTTAGTCAAACCATGAGCGTAACTATTTATTTGTTCATAAATATCTACACCTAATTTCAGTAAAAAAGCACAAAAGTATACAAAATATTAATCCAACTTAATTTCGATTTGAGCCTAGGCGACATTCAACATATAAAGTTGAAAACTCGAAACATTTGTGATAACGCATAAGTGCGCGTAAACAGAATCGAGATTTCTATTGAGCTTTCATTGAAACGCCGTTAAGTTGAATTTTGCGACAGTCTGAGAATATTTCCGTTGGCTTTTGTCGCAAGCACCAGTTGAAAAATGTTGCGCAAATAAATTGTTACACATCTTGTTCCGTTGTTGCCTCTTTCCATACACTGTTTACAAAGGAAACTAAAAGTATATATGTTTTTTTTTTTGACACTCTTTTGTTTCTGTGTTTTGAAATTTGGAATACTTTTAATTCGAAAAGATGTCAAAATAATATGCCAAATGAATATTTCACTTTAACTGTTATTCGAATTAAGCTGTTTTTAAACAGTTTTATGCTGTGAACGAGTATTTCACAGTCGATTACATAAGGACTTGCTAACAACGTACTTACTTGTTAATAACAAGTTTTTTATTGTTTGCAACTTTTTATTGTGTTTGTTGTTGTTGTTGATGTTTGCATACTGGGAACAGAGTATTGCGCAGTCGATTGTTCTTGCTTTCTGTTGCTTGCAGTTTTCATGTTATTGTTGTTTCTGTTGGCTGCAGGTCTTCCTTGGCCAGCCTCAGGTTTGGCCAAGTTTGGTCGCTCAAGTACTGTAGCACCAGAAACGTTCTCTGTGTGTGTGTGTCGGCTTGGGTGTGGGCGTGTGCGTGTGTGTGCGCTTAGCTTAGTATTTCTGCAGTTTGTTAGTTGGAATTGAGTTGAATTGATTTGCTGCCTCTTTGATGGGCTTCTTCTTACACAATTCGACCTGCGCTCTCAATGAACTTCTCCATCCTCCGCATCAACTAAGTTTGCTTATACAACTTTACCTATTCTTGGGCCGAACACTTGTTCAAGCCGATAACAATTCAGAGCTGTAACCCCCCTCCCCAATTGCCTTTGCCCCCGCAATAAACCATTCATTGTCATGACACCATTGACCAGCAGCTGCTGAAGACATATATATGAATGGGCATTATGCAATAGCCAAAGAGTTCAGTCCTCTGTGTGCCAAATTGAAGGGGTATTGAAGCTGGCTGGCTGGCTGTTACTTAATTCATTTTTGTTTGGGCCCCGAACATGATACAACCAAATTATGTCTAATTATATTGTGTAAGCGGCCATGGGGACAAATTTTCGCTCATATTATTGGAAGCGGCAGCCAAATCAAATAGCTATAAACGGCAACCAGGCAAAAACCACCACCCAGAGCCTCGAACCAACAGCAGCCCACCCATTTTGTGCTGGCATCCAAACGAGCGTTACGAAATTATTTTGGCAGCTTGCCCGTTGTCAAGGTCTGGGTCTGAAGCCATTATCCTGGCCGCATGCCGGCATGCAACGTGTGGCCAGCAGCAGTGCTATTGCTATGTCTGTTGCCACCATTGCGACTGGCATTCAGACATGGCCCAAAACACCCTACCCCCCTCTCCCTTACTACCACACCCGCTGTGCGGAAAGCGTTTCTATCCTTTATATTTGGTCTGTTCTGCCTTTTTTGATACCCTCACATGTTGTGTCCACCGAACTGAATTTCCAATTTGCTTTATTTCAATATTATTTGTAAAATGTTTAGGTTTAAAAAATAAAATAATAGTTAGCATGTAGAAAAAACTAACGATTCAAACGAATGTTCGGATCAAGGAAAGTGAAAAATGTTCACCTGAGTAATGTTTTTAAGATCGATAACACATTTAAATCAAATTTGCTAAATTAAAATAATATTTTTTAAATTGTTTAGGTTCAAAAAGCTAAAATAATAGTAACCGTTTAGAAAATACCTACAATGCAAACCCATTTCAAGGAAACCTATAAAAATTCGGCTGAGTAATATTTTCGAGATCGATAACACAAACCGATAAATATTGCTATTTACATAAGTTGTCTCTAAGTTGCAATTGGAGCCTTAAAAATATTTTTTAAATAAAATCGATAGAAAATTTTACTTGATCCTTGTTCTTGTCTCGATTATTTGCTTAAAGAATTAAATTGAAATTTCATACAAATTCAGCACAAGCTAATAACAATATTTGTTGTTTGTATTTATTTGTTTACCCACAGAGTATTTATTAGTCGATCAACTTCAGGTGCTTTGTTGTTTCTTGTATTTTTATTTCGCCTATGCACATTTACCTGGATATTGATTTATAAAGTGTCAATCTGACAAATTGTACAACGTCAATGTCAACGCACACGCATTTGCAGCAAGGACAATAAAATGTGATGAGCTGTCACAAACGGATATTTGGCTTGTAAAACGAGTTGCATGCAACGAAGCGACAAAGCATTGTCTACATGGGTTATTGTAATTATTATTATTGTTATTATTTGCTATTATTGTTGTCGCCAACAGAAGCCGCTGCCTGGCGCTCTAAGCCAATTGACTGCCAAACAAAGGATATATAGTTAGTTAGCTCTTTTACGTATTTGCTTTCTATTTTATTTTTATATTTTTTTTTTGGGTTTTGTCTGCTTGCAATGCAGCAGACCACAACATGAACCAAACTTGGAGCAAAGTCTGACAAATAAATAAAAAATGAAAAGCCTGTAAATATAACATTCAATGGCAACTTGTGTAAGCAGGCGGCCACAGCAGCTCAGCCAAGCGGCAAATGTCCTGCGGTGCAAGAGAATTTCAACCCGCCTAGAATTTGGCCACATTTGCTTCAGTCCTCACTGCCTTTTTATCACCCCATGAGATAAACAAGAACTGCCTTAAGAATTCATTTTGTAGTAGGTGATGTAACTGGCGACGCCTAAAGCAGTTGCAATGCCTTCAATTGGTTTTTATATAATTTTAATGCGGTTCCTGAAAAAAATTAAAAACCCCCGAAAGCAACCAACAGTATATATACATACATATATAATAGTAGCTTGGCAGAGCGAGAGGTCGCGGAAGTGGGCTAGCCTAAACTGAGATTTGGTCAGCCTTTGAAAATCCTGCACAGTCCGCCTTAAGGCCATCTGATTGTTTCTCTCTATCTCTCTTTTTCTCGTTGTCTCTCTCTTTCTCTCTGACTGCAGTTGCATATTGCGGTTTGGTTTTGCGCTCAAAAAAACCACACAAATCCATTTCAGCAGTGTGTCCAAATTTCCGCACTATGCAACACTCAAAAATATGTGCTTTAAGATTCTAATTCAGCTTACCAATCGGACTTCATCTTAAGTCTTTGCAGTTTTAAATTAGCACTTTTTTTTATCGCACTATGAACTTAAATCGAAAAAATAAAACTTTAGTTCAAATCTTGAGTCTATGAATAATCCAAATTGTAGCTTATTGCATTATACAACACTAAAAATTCATTTTTTTAATTCGCTTAAGTAAGTTTTCCAGTAATATGTTAAGTGGAAAAGTTTATAAACTTTAAATAAAAGCAAAACTAAATTTTCTAACCTTGAGTTTGTGTGGCCTTCAATTAAGTAACTTTGTGTCGCAGGTATTGAAAGATATAAATAGACGCAAACTGTACTAAAATACATATTAAACATATAAATGAATGTTAGATAACCTTCTGGGTAGCATTAGGAAGATGATGAGCATGACTCGTAACAATTAAAGCCACAAGATTTTTATTTTATTGTTAGAAGAAATTATGGCTTGTAAGCTTATTAAATAGAATTTCTGCGCAAACAGCTCATGCAAATTTTCAGAAATGAAATTCAAAGCTCCATGGCCTTGATTTGGTTTTTTAGCTTTAAGCTGCACAGAAAAACATATAAAATATAATAAACAATGCATTTTAGGTTAACTTTATTTAAAAGCAAATTTCTTATTCAAAATTTAAATTTAAATCGGCGCCCAACGTGTTTAATTGAAACTCATTGAAACTCCTGAAGTTCATTTCTACACATTGTTTTATAACTCGAAGCGGACCCAAAAAAATCGACAGTCTCTGCTTGCAAAGAGAAGAATCGCCCTGAATATGTCACGAGGCTTCAATCAATTTAAATTTTCATAAGAACAAAAAATTTGTTGCTCTTCAATATGCTTGCAACGAACTTTTTCGGCGTAAATAAATATTTATGAAAGTTTGGTTCTTTTTGTGATGTATGAAACAAATTGGCTACTGAACTATTCGAAGCCAACTAGTTTAAGAGCAACATCAACTTGCCCTACTCTACATTGTTGGCCCTTAGGCGTTCTTTTCAGCGCAATTCAAAGCAGTTGCGAATATCATCAGAGCCACGTCCCCATTGTCAAATCGTGCGAAAGTTTTTAAGGTCGCGCAGGGCCCAAAGCTAGTTTTCCAAACCCAGTCTGGCCTCCCAAATGCCCTTGTTAATGAGCAAACGAGCAGCTGACTAGCTCAACCGACTTGGCTCACAATGCACTTTTGCCCCAATTAAAAAATATATAGAAAAAAACTAGAGATAGAGAGAAAGAGAAAGAAAGTGAAATATGCATAATTATGCTAAGAAGCGGCAGACACGCCTCTTCATCGTTATTCGCCTTTTTTAATAAGCACGTTTCGCCTTGAAAATTGCCTAATAATATTATCAATGAGCTGTTTAAATTTTCGTTAAAATTTTTCAACATAATGGAAACGAAAACTGAATAAGACTTTAAACTTATGAGATAAATTAACTTATTAATAATTAGAGTACTCTTTCATAAATACTATACGTCTAAAATTTAGTTGTATTTTATTCTTCCATAGATAAACAATATTAATATATAATTAATTATAACTAATTAAATCTCTAAATAAAACTGGACATCAAATAGTCGGCAATGCTTTGCGAACCATGAAGTAATTAGTTAAATTAAATAGACACTTATTATATTAAGTATTACGTATACTACATGTTGGCCCGATCAAGTGTCGCCCATTTTACAGCTGTTCGATGACCAAGAACAAACAAAATCACAAACACATAAACACACAAAAACAAACACACCGACCCAGGCACAAATGATTTGCAATTGTGTATGTGCGTGTTTTACCAATTTGTTGAGAAATAAACGTAATCCATATCCAACTCCGGGGTGGAAAGGTATGCATACTGAATCATGGCTTTCTTACACATGCCGCCAGGCATGCTTGTCTAAAAAACAATAGCAAGCAGAGGGGAAAACTTAATAAACGACTATCGAATACCCTGCATAGAAAAATAGACAAGGCTTTCACCAAATGGCGCCCAACGTGGTTATCGTGGAAACCAATGACCTATCACTCATTTTGGAGTCAAAGTTTAGTTTACCCAGTACGAAGAAAACTAAATAAAAACGACTATCAAATACCCTGCAAGCTGGAAATAGTTCAGGCTTGCATCAAATGGCGCCCAACGTGCCCTAAAACTCATTTTTGAGCTAAAATTTAGTAAAGCAAACACAAAAAAAACGAAGTAAAAACGACTATCAAATACCCTGCATGAAAAGTAGTTAAGGCATTCACCAAATGGCGCCCAACGTGCCCTAAAACTCAATTTGGAGCCAAAGTTTGGTTTATATACTTACAGGATTTTAGTTTTGAACATGTGAAAGCTACACTTTTATCTCACAGTACTTGCTAAGCTGTAAGTTAAACTTGGCTTTTACTTTATGGTTTCGCACATTTGTCCTTGTTGCTGCACACACACACATATGTGTACATGTGTTTCTGTGTGTATCAGTATATATATATAAGCAGCTAAGCAGAGCTATCCTCCCTATGATTGTTGCTGTTGTTGTGGTTTTTCTTGTATACTCGTGGCTGTTGTTGCTGTCGCCCAAAATGCCTTTGAGTGTATTTTATATAATTTCATAAGAATTTCAATTTTGCAAGTTGTCGCAACGTATGTTACTTATATAACCATGCACCCACAGTTTGGCATTTATGTAAGCTCAGCGCTAAAGTTTTCTGGCCCAGTTGCAGTATCCCAGACCCCGGGCGCAATTATGTGCATCATTTGGCCAAAATTCTGACATAAAATACTGCTGAAGCATTCCTGAAATGTCTTCAATTATTAGATTCGTTGACATTAAACTACGCTATGCGGCACCGTCGAGAACCCAAACAACAACAACAACAACCACCGCCAGCTTTATCAATTAGTGGCCCCATCAGCTCCTATCAGCCATGCAATTAAGCCAAGTAAGCGCAAAAGTCGCTCGCTTCATGATGCGTGTGTTTCATGTGTGTGTGTTTGGGTGTGTGCCATCAAATCAGCAGAGAGTTGTATGAGGAGCTCAGTCAAGCTGTTCAGTCACCTCGCTGCGCATCCGTCCAGGTGAAAAGCGCGGCCAAAGAGCAGACAGTGTCAACGTCAAAGCAAAGCCAGCGGCAGCTGTTGCTCCGATTTGGGTCACTTGGCAGATGCGACAGCAAGAAATTGTGTGTATATGTATTTATATCAGATATATCCTTAAACATTAATGCTGCTTCATCAGTGCTCAGTTGCCTTCGGAAGTTACTTAAACGTTTTCGTTTTATTTTAATGCTTAAACTTGAAGTTCAATGGATGTTTCGCATATGTGAGAATAATCATTTTTTATTTAAAATTTTTGTGAGATTCACACACTTTTCAGAATATTTTTGTAAGATTTCAAACGAAATTAATAGTTTTTAATGCCATACTCAAGCTCAAATTGATTTAATTAATTAAATGATATTTGATATAATAAAATACAATTAAAAATTTGAGATTATGTAAGAAATTCCATTGAATTAATTAAAAATTTATTGAGAAAAACTGAAAACTTGACTTTAAACAATTATCAACTATTATCTGACCACATTTTCTGAGCCAACTTTAGTTGGTTTGCAGTTGCAAAAACTTGGCCATTTGCCAAAAGCAATCAAAGTCATCGAAAAGCATTGAACGTTAGTTTGTTAACCTTGTCGCGGGACAACAACATCAACTATAAAGACAATAACAATGACAAGAATCAAACTCATGATGTTGTGGGCGTAATCATAATCACGATGACGCTGATAATAATGATGATAACGATACTGATACAATCCGCATGTGAATTGTCAGTTTGAGTTGTGACCCAACCAAAGGGGCAAGAGAAGTGAAAGATAAAACAAGTAAAATTGCAAAAATCGGGAGCACCCGACTCGCAGATACCATATTAAATACATTTAAGCCCCTTTGCATTTATACACAACAATATATAAAACCACACCAACAATATATAAAACCTATTTATTTATTAATAAACATTAAGCCACAATCAAGAGGGTTCAGTTCCGTTAATGCGACAACAATAAAAACGCTGCAGCAGCGAAATGCAAATAAAATGCATGTAATGCCATAGATATGCAAATACCCGACAGATATAAATATATATCTATTATATATATGTACGTCATTTATAGGTGGTTGGTGGTTTAATTCAGTGCATCAGCTAAGATTTTTAATTAAATCTTAGTCCCGCGAACAAAGTAGATCAAACAATACAACTGTGTGTTAAATCAAATAATGAATAATACCCTATGTAGTCTTAGTTGCAGGGGATATATGTGCTTGATAATATCAATCAACAATTGATTTCTTTAACGCAGAATCAATAAATCTACAAATTAATGTAAGAAGCATTATTTTTTTTTTCAATTTAAACTTGATAATCTTTTTTACGATTGGCAAAGCAATTTAGACCCCTCTATGCGATTCTCATTATTTCAAGTAATGATTGCAGACGTTTGGTATTCTCAGTAGAGTGATGTGTGTGTTTTATTTAAAAGTTGAAGAATTGTACATTTTCTAATTAATGATCTAGACTCGCTCTATTGATTAATGATTATTGATAGCCTTAAACTAAAGTCATTATCTCGTAATGATCGGTAATCACATGAATTTTTGTGCTCTTGTCATCAGCAGCTATGCCATTTGAAGACAAGTGATGCAGTTGCCGGGCAACTAAGAGGCTGGCAGCATTGCCACCACCACCATTACGAAAACCACCTCCATCAGTAAGCGATTCGCTTTGGAAGGCGAAAAGAACTGCAGTCGCATCGACATCCGCACCGACATCCAGATTCATGTCCATGCACAGCAATTTGACAGGCAGCGGCGACGTCGAGCGTCACAAAATGACATCGACACCCAGAACGGCGACGGCGACGGCAACGGCAACGGCATCGGTAGCTGGAGCGGGCACAACACGGATGCCAACGCTGAGCCAATCGCATCTCGTCAGTCAGCTGGCGAATGCGACGAACGGCACCGACTTTGAGGCAACGGCAATCACAGCTGTCAGCATGGATGCCGCGCTGCTCGATTCTGCCAGCACTACGATACCCACCAGCTCAACATGGAATGGCACATTCCTCTCCGCCACGGCCAACAGCTCGGACAACTGCTCGGCCCTGTTTGCCAACTACACACTACCGCAAACAGGTGAGAATGTATACAGTCCGACTGTATATTAATATACCCATTTGTCATGTACATATTATATTCCACTCACAATTTATTATTCAATTTGTAGCTGCATAGCTTAAGTAAAATAAAAATTATATCGCTCATCAATAAATAATTCAGTCAATAAGCCATCATCGATATAATATTAATAGGACTATCTAAATAAACGAAATAAATGAGCATAAATTAAAAAAAAATTATATCAAAACAATTAACGTACGTCTTTACTAATTGCCTTTAAATAATATGCAAACAATTGAAATCGAACAAAAATGATCGATATTTTTAGCATAATATTAGGTATTTAAAAAAATATTAAGTATTATACAAACATACTTGGATGGACGAACTGCATTTATTGAAACTATTTCATATCGATAAAATATCGATAAAAAATTTTAAAACAAATGGCATAAATTGAAAACAAACATACGTAAAAAAGGTTTGTAAACTGCGAATCGATGAAAAATTGAAAACTTTACGCATCTAGAAAAGCATTGCTCAAAAAAAAATACACTTTAATTCCACTTATTGTTTGATCAAAATTATCGTTAGCTTTACAAATATAAATTCAAGAGCAAGCTTTGTAAGCACTGTTAAATTGTGCTGCTACACTACTCTAGTCAATTCTAAACTCTTTGTGTTTCGGCAACGCTCTCTTCAAAATAGAACAGTAAAAAAAGTTATTATATATACCTTTTATATAATTAAATTGAAATTTTAGTTTTAATTGTGTGACTGTAACTCTTGTTCTTTTGAACCAATGCACAAACAAAGTTAAGAAAGAAAAAAAATAAAACAAGAACAAGAAAGAACAAAAATGCTGAAGGTTGTGATGAATATTGTCGTCAGGAACGTCGCAGGACGTTACATGATGACCGTAGGGACACGGTCCCAGAGAGTCGCCAAAGTGATGACAAAGGATTATAAACAGCTGTTCCAGAATAAAATGCCCGCTTGTCGATCGACACAAATCGTCAATGAATCCCGCGAAGCCAATGTGGCCAATAGAGAAATTGTAACCAAAATCAGTCAGAGTTATGTCTGTGAGCAAATTGCCAATCTTCGATTGAAAGAGAAACTCACAGCCACGATGAAGACCAAAATGAAAGAAAATAAAGGATCCAATGAAACCAAGAAAGAAATTGGAACCAAAGCCAGTTTGGGATTGCCACAGGAGATCACAGCCACGGTGAAGACCGAAATGAAAGAAACCAAAGGATCCAATGAAACCAAAAAAGAAATTGGAACCATAGCCAGTTTGGGGTTACCACAGAAGCCCACAATCACGACGCTTATCGAAAGCAAAGAAGCCATAAGACCCACTGAAGCCAATAGAGAAACTGGACCCATGACAGTCGCGAAAGAAACCAAAGGAGCTAATGAAGTTAATATGAAAAATGCAACAAAAATCAATCCGAAGTCCGATTTCTTCGAAGAGCCGCATATATTTTCGGAGGCCTCGTGTCCACCGCTTGTGCTAGACCGGACAGAACCCGGAACCTAATAAACGTCCCCTATTAACTAATATTTCAAATTTTATAATATAACAATATATACGATAAAGAGAATGCGAATTTCAATTGGCCAACTTGAGGGCGTTGGGTGGAATGTAACTGGGTTAGCGCATGTTTTATGCAATAGCTGTAGTTGGGCTCGATTTGCCACATGCCACAGGACACACATTGCATGTGTTTCCTTGGGCTGAATTAATTATTTAATTAAAGCCTGTCACTGGCTCGCACACACATTGCCACATGGTTGTCCAGCGATCCATCTGCCTTTCTCTACATCTATTCCGTTCTCTATTGTGTTTAGGCCTCTATTGCAACTGGACTTGGGACTCGCTGCTCTGTTGGCCACCAACGCCAGCCGGTGTCCTCGCTCGCATGAATTGCCCAGCCGGCTACCATGGCGTCGATACACGCAGTAAGTAAACATGACCAAAGGGCCACAGGACCTCACAAATCCCAGTTGCATCACAGAAATGTTTTCAAAAAAATTAATTGAAAGGAGCATAAAAACACAGTTTGAGCAAAAAGTATTCCCAACTGTTATCGAATCAGTTTTGGTTGTCTTATAAAAGTTTATGAACAAGCAATATAGTAAAAAATTTTGACATGAGTTGTTAGTTTGCTACAAATAATAGATAAGTTCTAATTATAGTGGAAACGAATAATACGATGAACTCGAAATTTGTTTTAATAATTTATAATAGCAATTTATTCGGAACAAAGCAGCAGAATTTTGAAACTAAACTTAGCTGAAATCGTATACAGAAATTTTGTCTGTAACTGTATATGCACTATAGAGCATTGGAAACAATCAAATGCAATTAATAAATTGTTAACTGGGCCAAGTCTGAATCCACAATGATTATTTCCAAGTAACAGCTGTCAGTTCACATGACCAATTATATTAATAATAATTGTAACACTTTGCGTGACCCAAAAATTACAACAAATTAGTTGACTTCAATAATTATTGAATTTCTAAATAGTTACCCCATTTGTAAACCATTTGAAAACCATGAACTGAATTTTTAATAGATTTTCTGCTAATTATATTTTCTTCTATATTGTGTTGAAGAGCTAGCTTTTAAAATTTACGACAAATTACAAAATTGCAACTCGAGGATCCATTTTCAAGTTTGACGAAAATTTTCCGAATTTAAAAATCATGCCAAATTTTAAAAAAATATTGACATGAAAAGATCTCGGATCCACAATTCTCAAATCTCTCCCAAAGAAAAGTTCTCGGATCCATAGCTCCCAAACTTCAAACTCGCATAACTTTGTCAAAACTGAACCGAATTTCAAGCTTGAAGGCATTTTGGTCATTATTTGGCACTTTTTGTCAAAAAATCATGTACTCCCCCCTTCTTAATTTTCAAAAAAAAAATTTTTTTTAATTTAAAATTGCAAATTTTTATTTTTAATCGATTGTGAATGCCAAAATTAGTATAAAAAACATGATTTTAGGTGATTTTGAGGGAATCAAAATTTTGGTCAAAAATCATGCTAAATTTTACAAAAATTTTGACATGAAAAGTTCTCGGATCCATAGCTCCCAAACTTCAAACTCGCATAACTTTGTCAAAACTGAACCGAATTTCAAGCTTGAAGGCATTTTGGTCATTATTTGTCTAGATTGATTCTACATTTAAAATTTGTTCACTTTCAAAAAACAACATTTTTTTAATTTTTGTCAACAAATCATGTACTTCCCCCTTCTTAACTTAAAAAAAAAATATATTTTACAAAACTTTTGACATGAAAAGCTCTTGGATCCATAGCTCCCAAACTTCAAACTCGAAAGAAAATTTGTTGAATTTTTTTGTCAATAAACCAAAATATTTCAAAATGGCAAATTTATATTTTTAATCGATTGTGGATCCCCCCGACTACAGCCCTGTACTCGTTTTTCCCATAAAGTCAACACGAAATGGGGAGAGACACCTTCGGGGTTGTTACCATAGCTTTTTGCCATGTTATCGGTTACTTTACCCCTTCCGCTTCCTCCTGGCCAATCTCTCGGCTAACTCCAGGTACATTTATTAAAAGTTTAATTATTTATAATGTACTAGCCACAACTAGGCTGGCCTCATTTCCGTTCATAGATTATACCTGTAGACATCACGTGGAGGTCTCAATCACAAAACCTCAATTCAACTGTCTTAATTACCGTTAGAGCAAACTGTCATTGGCATCGTTGACGTTGTCGCTGACGTTGACGCTGACTTTAACGCCGACATTATGACTGCTTGATGGCAGCACGTTGCCAAGAAAGTCTGGCTCAAAGAACGCTCGACTGCAAAATACCCTCATCAAGCATTTTATGCTTAATAAATGCTAAGCAAATTTTCTTTATTTTTTATATAATCGATAGAATTTATGCGATTAAAACTTTTTTTTAACGATATCTAAAAAATGTGGGAATGGGATTAACAGTTTTACAGAGAAACATATTTTTCAAATAAGAATTTTGCTTCGATGAGTACAGGGTGTCAAAAAGGAGCCGTGGCAAAAAATTTAATTGCTGGCATTTGATATCGTTAAAACAGAATTTGCCAATCGGAAATGCGAGCTGGATGGCCATTGGGGTAGTCGACCCAACGGGATTAAGCCAAATCCCGCAGGCTGGACAGACTATGGACCGTGCTACAAGCCCGAGGTCACACGCCTCATGCAGGAGATCGAGGACGTTAACGTGAGTTGGGATACAGAAATTTACTCTCTTCTGACCATATCTGATCATATTAACTATTCAATTGCAGCTCTACATGGACATTGCACAGCGCACACGCACCCTGGAGATTGTTGGACTTTGCATCTCGCTGCTGGCCCTGGTCATATCTCTAATCATCTTTTGCGCGTTTCGATCGCTGCGCAACAATCGCACCAAAATACACAAGAACCTGTTCATCGCAATGGTATTGCAGGTGATTGTCCGACTGACCCTTTACCTAGATCAGTTTCGGCGCGGTAAACCGGAAGCTCCTACTAATGCAAGTCTATCGGTTATCGAGAATACGGTGAGTATTTCGGGATTTAAAAGATATCCTATTTGAATTTTGATCAAAAAAATATATATAAACATGATCTGATATAGAAAGGAATTAACTAATAAGCAGGAATATTAAATATCGTAATAACAGAAATCCTATTAAAAACTATGGCTAATTCCTTTAAAAGAAATCCTTACCATAAATTGCTATGCAGGAATTTGTAAGCAGAAATTTTTTAGCAAGAATCTACCAGGAATCCTTAAGTAACCTAAATCCGAACGAAAGTATACAGAAAGAGGAAAATGCGATACTATATGAAGCCTTAAAAAAGTCATTTAAGAAGTGAAATATCCAACATTTAAATTATAAGCTTGTCATAGATTTCTAGGTAATATTTCTTATACGAA
Source organism: Drosophila micromelanica (assembly GCA_004143825.1). Classification (NCBI taxonomy): domain Eukaryota; kingdom Metazoa; phylum Arthropoda; class Insecta; order Diptera; family Drosophilidae; genus Drosophila; species Drosophila micromelanica. The sequence continues at coordinate 40,418 of SCDY01000621.1, forward strand.
AATTGTATATGATATAAAACGAAAAATATGTGAACAATTTTTTATAATCTAGAAGGAATCTCTAATCCTCTCCATACAATCCACTTGAAAAAGATTGAATCATGCAAAAATCTTTAAGCTTGAATATAAATAAGACTCGCGAAAGAGCTGGCATCAGAAAAGTTGGCTCATTTTGTTTTTACCAGCGGTTTTATTATTGAATCGCTTGCAGCCATATCTGTGTGAGGCATCCTATGTGCTATTGGAATACGCGCGGACCGCCATGTTTATGTGGATGTTCATTGAGGGACTCTATTTGCACAATATGGTCACTGTGGCTGTGTTCCAGGGTAGTTTTCCGCTCGTATTCTTCTCGCTGCTGGGCTGGGGCATGCCCGTTTTCATGACCTTTGTCTGGGTGCAATGCACGGCCATATTTATGGACACATCGCTGGGCGATTGCATGTGGAACTACAATCTGACCCCATACTATTGGATACTGGAAGGGCCACGCCTGGCTGTTATATTGGTGAGTCCGTTCCCGTTACACAGCACAGACCGTATCAACAATTTGTTTGCCGTAGCTGAACTTCTTTTTCCTGGTGAACATTATTCGTGTGCTGGTGGTGAAGCTGCGCCAATCCCAGGCCAGCGATATCGAGCAGACCCGCAAGGCGGTCCGCGCGGCAATTGTCCTTTTACCTCTGTTGGGCATTACGAATCTGTTGCATTTAGTGCCCGCCCTGAAGACCGCCTGGAAATTCGCCGTATGGAGCTATGTGACCCACTTTCTGACATCTTTTCAGGGTTTCTTCATAGCGCTCATCTATTGTTTCCTGAACGGAGAGGTAAGTGACATCAGCTAACCGAAGATTTAATAGCCTTGCAGGCTATATATACAGAATTCGTTGGAAAACGAAATGTTTTTTTATACAATCTATATTAAATAGGTTTTATATAGCAGCTTTATAAAATGGTAGTTAAGTGTTGATAAGATTTTTGTTTTCCATAGTTAGGAGCATAAGTACGCTTAAAGTTTTTGAGTTAAGTTAAGATATTCAGAGAAACAAAAAGAAAACAAAACCCAAAGTTTTTTATACAAAATTTCAACTTTGGACCGATAGTTCTAAAGACAGCCATATGATTTAGGGTTTAGCTTGTAAACTTAAATTAAAAAGAAAAAATACGTCTAAAGGTTTTCATACAAAAATCTTTATGATATAGTGCTAAAAAAACACGAATTTATGAATCTATCGTATGAATAAATTGAAATACCCACTACAAGGGCATGCAAATAAAAATATATATACAGAGTTTAAAGTCCTTTCCCCCCGTCCAATATTTTTGTGGCAGGTGCGCACTGTGCTGCTGAAGAGTGTGGCCGTATGGATGTCGGTGCGTGGCCATTCGGATTGGGTGCCCAAGCGCGCCTCGATGTACTCGGGCGCCTACAATACTGGACCGGACACGGATGCGCTGCAGCAACCAGGAGAAACGCTGCCAGGCGGCAAGCGGTAAGTGAAATGCAACAGTTTTAAGCCCCTGACATATCCTATAATTGAATTGGCTGCCGTGCAGGATGTCGTCGCCGAACAAACGTTTGAATTGCCGCAAATCGAGCAGCGTGACGATTGTCATACGCAATGAGCCGCAGCGTCAGAAGCGGAACAATAACAACAGTCCAAATACGGCCATTAGCCAGCTGAGGGAGGAGCCGGCCACCGGTTCGGGATTGGCCACGCGCATACAGAGCAAGGAGTCGACGGGCGGAGGCTCCAACTGGATGCTCGCTCTGTGCTTTCGCGGCCAAAAGGTACTGAGAGTACCGCCAGCGTCATCCGTACCGCCCGAGTCAGTTGTATTTGAGTTGTCAGAGCAGTAGGCCAATTCTAGTTATAGCCATAAACGTAGCAGTCCCGTAGTGCCACCCCACTAACCCAATTTTCGTTCCCCCTTTCTTTTAGAGTCTAAGGCGCCTAGCGATACACCTAGTTATAGTTATAATTATATTTCTTTTTTGTTCACTTTAATCTATTTGCACACAGAGCTTAAACAAAATAAAAGCAAAACACACGCAGTTAACAATTGTAGCTTGCTCGCAAACTGTACTAGAGATGGGCGCGTGTCGTGTCACGAGACACTCACGACTCAATCAATTTGTTTCGTATTTGTTCACACAAAAAATAATAATAATACCTGATACACTAGAAACGCATTTACAATGTTTCTTCCCAACTTATTTTCTTTTGTTTATTTTTTTTGTTTTACATCCAGCATATTTTTTGGGTGTTATTTTTTTCTATGACATGCGTCCATATCTATGCTTTACACAATTGTACATTGTTCAAAACGCCTATCTGAACTGCTCTATTATTTTAGATCTTTTTTGCTAAGGCTGCTTATCTAGTGTTAAAAAAAAACCCCCCAACTAACCCACAGCATACTGTGAGATATATATATAAATATACCATATCCAGCCAGACCATATTATAAATACCTCTCATGCAACTATCTTTAACACTAAACTTGTCAGATCAACTGAACAAAAAAAAAAGAAAAATTCTACCTATATCATATTATCAGACCCTAACATCTCGAGCCACATACCATCTAACGATCCACAATAGCATCGCAATCGTATCAGTCCATAGGCTCTTCAAAAATTTAGCAAGGTTATCACAAATTTCTACTTTACAGCAAGACCTATGCCTGGGAACTATGGCAGCATGTCGTTTTAGTAACATTCGTAAATACTCGATACAACTTTCAATTACAAATTCTTTAATCAGTGTGACCGAATACAAAATTCAAGCTATTTCAAAATAGTCTTATATTATTTTATATAAATGGTATACTTAAATATAAAAGTCAGACTTAACTAACTTTTGACTTAAGATTTCTTTAGTAAAAAACTTTTTTAATCCTGATAAACATGCCTAATCTTAATATAACATTTACAAAAAATAGATATATATTTGCTAATGCAAAATATTCACTTAACATAAAAAAAAGCACTGGCAATGGCCTCAATGGCCTACATATAGCAGCATTTTTATGGAAAATATCCAAAATAAAAAAAATCTAATTAGTTAGTCAATAATATTAATAATAACAAAGAACGTTGAAATAATTTATAGAAAGGGCATTTTTTTAAGTGTGCAGAGTATCTGCTAGTCACACTATCACTAACAATATTCTAACGATAATTATCTACAGTCAAAAGCAGATATTTAAGTGCCAAAGGTACCAGATATCTGGCTAGAACCTCTTAAATTTAATTGCTCTGCGCTTGAGTTAGCATTCGATCACACTGTTCAGCTATTTAAAACAAAAAATTGGCATCACTGGCAGTGTTGCCTATTGCCACAAAATATTTCTTTATTTCTGCTTACAATTATTCTTATTAATGATTGCAACTATTTGTTAATAACTTATCTGATCACCGAGTTCTTTGCTTCGCTTTGCTTGCGACGAACGCACAAGATTTGCAATTATTTTAATAACATTATTCACTAAAGTGAAAGAGAAAAACCACTGAAAGCAACAAAGTTAATGTCTATTTGCATTTACTCTCTCCTCTCTTTTTCTCTCTTTCTCTCTCTCTCTCTCTCTCTCTCTCTCTCTCTCTTCCTCGCTCCTTGTGTCTTATTTCCCATTTCATATTCGATATGCTTACAAATGTTTTTCGTTTGGGCATTTTGTATTTTAATTTTTTGTTTGATGCTGCTTCCGCTTATCGGCTACTCCCCCGCTCTCTCTCTCCCTCTTTCTGCACTTCTCTCACTCTCTCCCGCACTCCTTCTTGCCGTCTTTCTGCTTGTGTCATTTGCAGAACAAATGTGTGATGCCCGGCGCTCAAGTGCCGCAGCAAATATTTATGACGTCACAGTTGCCAACGACGACAGCAATGGCGCCGCCAATAACAGCAACAACAACAATGGCGGCAACAACTGCAATCGCAGCTGTTACAACAACAAGCGCAATAGCCGCCGCCGCCGCCGCAGCAGCAGCCGCAGTAGCAGCAGCAACACTACAAAAGCCTAAAGCTTAATGCAAGCACTATTGCTCTCTATCTCTCCCTCTCCCGCTGTCACTCACTCTCTCTGGCGCTCTCACTTTGCGTACGGTTCAGCCCAGCCTCTAAGCGCGCAACTGTACTAAACACCAAAAACCCAACTTAAACTGAAACATGTGCACTTTTCTAATAATAGATAAATTACTTACATAAAAAAAAATATATATATATATACATATGTCACATTAACGGCCGTTAACTGAGGCAAAATGTTAACTAAAAATATGCGTAAAATGCGACTCTATGTAACTGTTTTTTTTTTGTGAATGTATGTTAATCTATGTATGTATGTGTTGTTTGTACAATGTTAATGTTCAAGCATAAACAGCTTTTTTTGGAATAAATATATATTTAAGCCAACAAACTATTAAATACATATTTACATACATATATACATATATACGTATACATATTCTTCATATACAACAAAAAAACACAGATACATATTTACATACATATTTATAGTGCAATTATATTTACATTAAAGGGAAAACAACTAAATAGTATACCAAGATGAAATGGAACATATATACATATATACATACATACATACATATAGACTGAAGTCTATGTACATATGTATTTCAATTTTAACAATCACGGGGCTTAATTTAATTATAAAACAAATTAAATGTCTACTTACCAAAGTGAAAATATTTTAAATATAATTTATTTTTAATATTACCTAAGCAACTGGTTCCGTTAGCACATACTGAAGCAGAACATTTTTTATAGCCTTTGCTATTTTTTCTTTATCTTAAAAAGATCATATTAATACACTTTACTTTGATAGATTCTCACTATTTTTGAACTCACTCCTTATTTAATGCAAAATTGACTTTATGGCAATAACATTTTAAAAGACACACCACAAGTTAAAATTAAATTCCTCTACTTCTGCCCGTTGAGTAGTGGAGAACACTGAGGAGAAATTTCTACCCGAGCAGCGGTAAAAATTCCGTTACAGGTTGGTGTGCAAAGTGAATTCAAACACAAACAAATTTATCATAGGATGCAAAAACAAAACTCTATAAAAACAACAACAGTTTACAGTGTTCTCTATTTACATACATGGGTTCCTGGGCAACTTCGTGGGGAGCAACGAAGACAAAAGAAACGAAGAGTGCAGATCAGTGGCAGCAGCGCGCACGACGAAAAGAGACGTAAACATTTCGTCGTCTGCCCTTAGTACCTCGTTTTTGTTTTGATCGAAGTTGGCGAGTACAGATGAGACGAGATGAGGGTGTAGCAACAAAAGCAAAGAAGCGCTGTTGTTGTTGCTTACCAGAGTAGAATACGCTTGTTTGTGACTTTGTACAGCGCAGTAACAGAAGATGGACTTATAAACAATTGTAAACTATGTTTTCATTTTCTCTTCGTTCTTTATTACTCTGTGTACTTCTGCAGGCTTTTAAGAGCTTTTTAAAATAAACCTATGTTCGCGCTCTTTTATCGTTCATTTATCTAGCTCGTGTCTGCTGCCATTTTTCAGTTAATTTGAAACATTTTTCGGAACCAGTTAAAATTAATTTTAAAATCAAGTAGAAAGGCTTTAGTCAATTTGCATAAAAAGAAAGCCCCGTGAAAATACCGTCTACATGCATGCATACATATATATAAATATTTATATATTATTTATATATATTTAGAGAGTACAAAATGCAAAGTACTTGGTATACAACAAAATACAGAAGATCTACATTCATAAGGTATTATAATCCATGCGCATTTTGCAACTTCAGAACCATTTACAACCCCATTTACCCCGCGAACAAATGGAACGTTTCCATTATTTTTTTTTGTCTTGTCTTAACTTTTTCCTAGAGCAAATGCTTCGTGCAAAATTGTAGCTTAAATCTCTATAATTATTATAAAAAGCAAGCCGAATTTAAAGAAACACGCAAAGTACACAAATAACTTATCTCTTTGAAAAAGAAAAAAATCCAAAAATATATATATGTATATGAAAAAGAAAAAAAAAAGCAGAAACACAGTGGTCAATGGCAAACTATTACTATTAAGCAAAACAAAATGGTATATGAATAAACATGATTTTATATATGTGTATATATAAAAATAAGCCTTGTTTTTTATTAATGCAAATTCTGAGTTAATGTTGACGGAACAAGAACGAGATCAAGAACCCAGTTGAAAGATAATCTCTGCCACAGATATTTCAGATGTAGCATTGGGGTTTTCTTTTTCTTCTAGTACATATACATACTCAATTTTATTTTTACCGATATTTAGCCTTGTGCTGCGGTTAAGATCGTGCGGCACGTGCCCGGCTATGGGATGGAGCCATTTGTGGGCCATATCGATGACACTTGAAGGCCAATTTGCGACTAACAGCAGTTAAATGAGACACTTTTATGGGTCGTCAAATAGTTATTACTTTTTTTTTTTTTTTTTTTTTTTTTTTTTTTTCACAATCAAAAAAAATGTCAGCAAATTAACAACAGCAACAACAACAACAGCAGCGGACACAAAAGGCGCACACAATAACGAGTATGAGAATAACAATAATAAAAATAATACAAATACAAATACATATTCAAATACGTGTACATGATTTCATTAGCTACAAACAACAACTACAACTACAATAATTTGCAACAAAAAAAAAAATAAAATTCAATAAGTGCGAACCAGTCGCGGAACCAGAACTAGCACGAATTGGAGCACAAAAGCGAATAATGACAAGGAAAATACAGAAGAAGCGTCCACATTATTTGGATTGAGGTAGTGTGTGTGTGTGTGTGTGTGTGTGTGGTTGGGTGGTGTGGAAATTTTTGTAGATATTAGGCTGCGCTGGCATTCCTAGAACAACAGATCCTCATCGCCCTCGCATTCGAGTATACTCTGGGCCTCCTCGCTGGTGGCCACCTCACAGCCCTGGCGACGCAGCTCCTCGCGTCGACGATCCGCAGATTTGCGCGCCTCACGCTTCTTATCCTGTATCTTCTTCAAGCGATAGAACTCCTCGCGCTCCAATTCGTCCAGCTCACTGACGATATACTCAATGGTGCGATTGATGCGCGGTATGATCACTATAAATCAAATTCCGATTAGATATTTAATATATCGATATACGATTTATATATATATATATATATGTGTACCATGCTCGATGGCGTTGACGCGCCTGTTGGTCACCTTGATGACGTCGTCCAGCGTGACAAAGGACGTTTGCAGCGATGCCAGCTCGACCAGCAGACGGACGGCACTCTGGTAGTTCTTCTTGAGCTTGGCCAGCTGCTGGCCACCGCGCGCCAATCCGGCCAGCTCATAGGTATCGACGCCGTCCTGGTAGGGCTCGAACAGCGGCAGCGTCACGCCGGCCACATTATCCTTTTTGGTGCGTATCTTGATCTGGGCCCGGGTCACATTCTGGAGCACAATCTGATTGATGTCGCCCGTGGTGAACTTGACCTCGGCCAGCGAGAAGGCCGCCTCCTTCATCACCTGACCCATCAGCATTTTGGTCTACGAAGAGGGAACCGGAAGCTAATTAACAACATTTTCAATTACGGAAATCGGGTGTACCCGACTACACAATACTCGTTCACAACTGATTTTTAGAGTCGAAAATTGACTTGAATATTATTGTTATTTTGGATTTTCAGTTTGTGAACGAGCATAAAGAATTGCCCACCTCGATGATCTTGCCCAGAATCAGGCGAAATCGCATCTGCAGAGCATCTGCCTTCTTCTTAAGTAGGCCATGGCCCTTGGTGGCGCCCGCCAGGCGAGATTTCATCAAAGTTTGTGCGCTGCGCGAGAAATTCAAGAGTTAGCGTGTGTGTGTGTGTGTGCGTGTGTGTGTGCGTGTGTGTACTCACCCGCGCGATGGAAATATGGGCAGACGATCTCTGGCAGCCATGTTATTTGATTCCTATTTTATTTTGTCAATTTACAAGCACACAATTAACCGTTACGAGCCGACAGTTACAGTTAGGACTGCTGAATTCTTCTTCTCGCACTGATTGACGGCGACAGAGAAATTTGACAGAATTTTCGTTCAAAACAAATCACACAAATAACAACAATAACAACAACAAGGACAACAACAGCAATAACAAGAATGCATAAACTGTAAACTAAAAATAACAACAACAAAATATTAACTAAATATATGCGACAAATATACAAAAATAAAACGGACTAGAGTGCGAGCGCGAGCATATAAAAACAAATTGACGAAAATGAAAATTTGGCCGAGCGAATTGAGAACCGCGAACCGCCAAGCAAAGCGCACGCCAATAAAATGGGCCAAGCGACATCGGCGCAACAGTGCCCGGCGTCAACGTCGACGCCAGCGCCGACGCCGACGCCGACGTTCAAAATGACGGACGAGAAAGTAATGCGACCGTTGGGCCTGTTGTCGCTCAGCTGCCGCTGTCAGCGATGTACGCGTTCAACTAGTGATGAGCACGTGAGTAACGATCGACGATTTTAATATTTGGATTTTGATTGATTGATTGATTTTGATTGAGAAAAACGTTGTTATAAATTTACAAGAACAATACGCTCTCAATACCTTTTATAACTATTTCTGATTATGATTTAATGACAAATATTGAACACAAGAACATTAACATTGCCAATAGTGTTCCAAAGCTCACAAATCATGCATTGCACACACGCACGACTACTTAGAACCGCACATCTCTAGGCCAGTGCTGCCAAATCGCAGCGTTAGCCGTTAGAGCGAATTGATTTAAATTGATGCTGATTGCCAACAGTACGCACAACACTTTGCAGGTCGCACAACTGACAAAAAATAAAAACCACAAAAACAACAATAACAAATAGCCAAACGTACCGAACAGAGGTCACCGAGGTTCTATATATGTGTGTGTAGGGGGAGGGGTGGGAGGGTCTGCCCGAGTCACGCAATTTGAATATGCGTCTTGTGCCGTCATGTGCCCAAAAAAAAAAACCACTAAAAACAACAAATACAAGCAACGAAATTTGTTGTACACGTGTGCGCCTTAAATAGCCTGGGTTTGAATACGGCCACGGCCCACTGATGGCCACTCCATTGTTAATAGTTATTAAAAACAATAACAAATTCAGTTTTTTTTATATTGTTGGGCTCTCCACAATTGTTTTTGGGGCGTGGTTCAGTCTCTGCATAATATTTTTTGCTAGCCGTAGCCAATGTAAAAACAATTTAAATTTTCAAACCATAAAGCCCCAATTACACGGCTACGTAATGCTCCAAGAAATACGGGAAACTTTCCACAATTGTGTCGTAACTTTATTCTCGTTGACGAAGTGACAAAAAATTTATTGAGTTTTTGCTGTCTATATGTCAGTCTGCCGGTATGATCTCATTTATTTTCGCTATTATCCAAGTTCGAGACCTTAAATTTTTAATATATAATGGGTTTAACCCGCACCAGATAAAATGTTAAGTCAATTTAATCTATTTATCAGTTTTAAAGCTCAAAACCCCCCCTTAAGATCATACAAAAGTGGGCGTAGAAAACCGATAATAATCTATATATCTTATATTCATATCTCCCATAATTTTAGAGCTATACAGTGTTAAAGAGTCCGCCTCGCCAAATTACAAAATAAATATTATAATTTTCGAAAATGTAAGGTTATTTTTATACTATAACTTGTATTGTAGTGTATTGCGGAGTCGGTTACACCTGACTGCAACGCCCTTACTAATTTTCTTTTTCTCGAATTTTTCAGCTGAGTAAATAATTTATAATTTTCTCATAAATTTCTTTTTAGTTTTTGAGGTGAGTTGAACGAGTTTTTTACATTTTAAGCTGAACCAATAATACTCTAATTCGAATATGCATATATTCAATATAATATTATTTAAGCTAAGCGTCCTTTTCTCCGTTATCAACATACGAAAATATTCATTGTGAATGTGACAGCCCATTGCGCTTAAGTCCTTGAGTAAGTCATATAAAAGTCAAAATCTCTATGTAGAATTGTATTTACATTCACATGTGCACACGTACGTACTACACACACACATGAACACAATTCGCGTGACACATGCACGCAGGCAAACAGACACACACACAGACACACACACAAGAGAGCGAATCAACAGTTGGCGTCGCTGTTGTTGGCTTCTACCGCACAAAACTGTCGAATTTTTGTTTTTATTTTTGCTTTTCTATGCAGAGCAGTGGGTGGTAGGAGGTGGTTGGGGGGGAGGTTAGGCTAGAACAAAATCAGCTTATGGGGTTCGCCCTTGCTCTCGCTCTTTTTGTCTCGCATTTCTATTGTCATTTGCTGAAAGTCACTCGCAACTCCCACGCACGCACGCATACGTACGCATCCTGTTAGCAGTTAACAGTGTGTCGTCTGCCATGGACGGCCGCCGCATGGGGTCGTTTGGCCTGTTAACGACTTGTTGAGCAGTGCGCCCAGCACAGACGCCACTGGGCGTACATTTTTCTCGCACATCGTACAGGAGCAGAAGTTCAACTGGGATGCTGCTACTGATGCTGCTGCTGCTGCGGCCGCAGTTCACATTTCGCAGCGCCCGCAAGTAGGTTACATATTTTTTCGTAGCTCCCGCGACTTTCACAATCAAATCGAGCGATTCGACACCAACTGACGAAGCAACGGAACTCCAAAAGTGAGTAATTATTGAAAATGCCCAAAGATTTACAATTATAAATGGACAAAAGTAAAAGAAACAGGCATAAACACGATGCAGACAAAACTACAAGTGCAGGTAATGTCAGACGTGGAGTGCGCAGAGGGAAGGGGGAGTTGTGTGCATGTAACGGGAAGCTCTGTCGTTTAGGCGTCGTAAATGATAGATATAATGCGATTGTAATCGCAGCAGCAACAACAACAACAACCAACAACAGTTAAGTGAGAGTGAGCAAACGCGCCTGTATGTTTGTGTGTGTGCATGTGTGTGTGTGTGTGCAATGCGTGCTGGAATGCGAGAGAGTCCTGAGAGCTCTCTAATTGAGTTATGAAAGCAAAATTGCCAGTGAGAGCGTGCGTATGACATGTTTGTATGTATGTAGGTGTGAATATGTGTGTAGTAGTGTATACTATCGAAATTATTGAAGCATGAGTGCGCACTCACACATACACTAGTAGTAGTAGTAGTTGTAAATGAGTAATAAGCAAAAACAGGAATTTACGAAATTTCATTTTTTTTACCCTTTTATTGCTTTCGGGTTTTTCATTAAATTTGAATAAATATGTTATGGTATTCAAAACTATTTTGTATGGGGTAATAAAGCTAACAATATTTTTAAATTTAAGTACAAAATGGCGTTTTACAACCACTGTACGTAAGCAGAAGATTATTAATGACATTTTCTTAATTGCAAATCTCACTAGTAAATTTAAATTGAATTTGATCTATTAAAAAGTTTGTTAAAAAAAGGATATATATTTTACCTATAAGTATGCTATAAATATTTTGACTATATTTTATGTAGCACACATTTTAGAGTTCGCTACCACATTATTATTCAACCAGACAATTTTAACACAAACCGATTAAACCTGAATCTGAAATAAATATACATATTGGTAAATATTTTTTTTATCAAGTTTTCGCTTACTCACAGCTTCCAAAAATTATACGTCCGATATCTCTAGTACAAACACACAAAGATGGAGTACAAACTAATTACGCCGGAGCATTTTGAGCGTGTGATCGAGCATCTGCGCGGCAATTTCTTTGCCGATGAGCCGCTGAATCGTGCTGCCGGACTTTGCCAGCAGGGCGACGGCAACACGGAGCTGGAGCACCACAGTCTGGCAACGCTGCAGGATCAGCTCAGCCTGATGGCCATCGATGGGCGCAAAGAGAGCACCACCCATGGCCAAATTGCCGGCGTCATACTGAACGGAGTATTGCGGCCAGGCGACACGGAACAGGCGCTGGAAAAGCTGAAGCACTGCGTGGACAACAACTACAAGAAGATATTCGAGCTGCTTTACAGGCAAATCCTGAAGGTGGATCTATTTGCCCGCTACGATGTGGACCGCATCTTCGATGTGCGCATCCTTTCGGTGGACTCACGCTTTCGCGGCCAGGGCATTGCCAAGGAGCTGGTGCGACGCTCCGAGCTGGTGGCACGCAAATCCGGCTATCAATTGCTGAAGGCCGATGCCACCGGCATCTTCTCCCAGAAGATACTCTGCTCCCAGGGCTTTCAGGCATTCTCCGAGCAGCTGTACGCCAAATATACAAACGATGACGGCGAAATCATTTTGCCTGTGGAGGCGCCACATATTAAGCTGCAGCTGCTCACCAAGGAGCTCCACTATGAGAGCCCCAAAGAAACTCCGTCTGGACAGGATCAGTAATGTCCCAAGTACAATAAATATTAACTTGTTTTATACACATACATATATATATATAAATATAATATACTTTTTTTTTTTTATGTACAATGGCATAAAACCATATTAACTCTGGCAAATATTTGGGCATTTTAATATTTTGCTTAAAAATTACAAAAATTTAGCTAAACGTTTTGTTTTTTTTTGTCGTGCTTAAAAAAAATAATTACTTATTTATAATTTAAAAAGAAAATTTGTTCATGTGCCAATTGACAAATACAATTAACAATTTTTTGTATCTTTCATATGTTCAATGAACTTTATACGATAAAAATAAATAGTTTTTGTATACGCAAGCTTATAGCATATATCTAATTACGATTCAGCATCAGACAAATGTTTTAAATACTATTTTGTTAGGACTTTAAAGCTTTTATCTTTACATTTTTTAAATAATTATCTAATCGGCAGAGCTCTTTAATATTTGTCTCGGTTTAAATGCGATAATGCCATATACTCATAATAAATTGTTGTTGTTTTTTGAATGGGGACCAACTGTAAGCTTAAATAAACCAAATAACTAACTAATAAATTGCGGTCATTTTTTAAACTAAAACATAAAATAGAAAACTTTGGCGTAAATGCAAAACATTAAAATATAATAATATAATAATAATAGTTATTTTGTAAAACAAAATTTGATTACACATAGTTTTTAGGTACTGTCGATGGTTGGGACATCCAGGCCAAGCACATGCTCCTCCAATTCCTAATACAAGTAAATATCACATAGGCGCAGATCCACAAAAACAATAACAACTGTGGAAACTGCTGGGCAGGTACTATGGCCTCGACCTTGGCATCATTTGCTGCTCCTCATATCTTCTATATTTTGTCGTACCCATCGTTAAAAATAAATATAATATCCTCATCGGTGCCAAAGGCCTTGCGCGCCATATCCATGGACCCCGACGGACATCGGCAAATATCTGTAATCGATTAACAATTAGTTGGTTTAACTTATCGATCAATTGCCGTTACTTACGTCCGTCACGCACCTCCGGATTGTGATAGAACATCTTACGCAAGGCTATATCATAGCCACATAGCACCACATAGTGTCCGGCAAACCTTTTGATAGCAGCCGTGTTTTGGACAAACAAAATAGATGGAAACAACTTGACAATAAGCAAAAGGTAAGCTATGTGCCATGTCAGTATAACTTAAATAAAAAAAAAACTCCGCACAAGTATAAAACAAAGACTTGGCGCCGCTTAACAGTGAAATTTGGCCAACGAGTTGGCAGCACATATTTTCGATTGTTAAATTTTATCGATAAGATGCAAGAGTCACTTCAGAGAGAGACAGAGAGAGCTACGATTAAATGAGCCGCGATTGAGAGGGCCACAAGTTGCCATACACGATTGCGATAGCAACAGGTTATGCAGAGTTCCGAGTTCTCTGTGACGTCACTAAAAGTATTACTGCATTCATGAAACTTGGCGAAGATACGTATTATTAGGGCACACAGCACTGATCAAATTATTATTTCATAGAGCTTCATAGAATAATTCAAATAAAATCAATAATTTGTGTTTTATAAGATGTTTTGATCTAATAACATGATGCTCTCTTCAATCGCTCTCTTTTGTTTTACAGCCGAATAACGGCACTGTTACTACATATATAATAATAAAAATGAGTAAAATCGAACGCTAGCCAATTTCAATAAAATGTAAACAAGGAAATCGCTCTACTCTTTTACAGCTTTGCATAACGAAACTGCGCTTCAGATCTCGCAACCATGTAAATATTTCTATTAACTATTCCAAGCAAAATTGATTGCACTAGACTTGACCTTGAAGCAATCTACATATTTATCAATTGGCTGTCGTGCATACGACTGAAAATGTAACGTAACGTAACGTAACAGCATAACGTATGTAGCTCACCTGGACTTATCGTTGGCCGTTCTGCGGCATATCTCGCAGGAGAGCAACGATGCATTGGTGAGCACTATAATGGGTCCATGGTGTGCCAAGTGCTTAACAATCAGATTAATGTCCACTGTGCGCTCCTCGACGTGCAGCCCCTTGGCCTTGGCCTCCTCAAACCGACTGATTACGCGACGCTCGTCCCTGTCGATGATGCGCCTATAATACATGTGCCGCTTATAGCTGGGATCGATGCCAATTGTCTGCGTGAAGTATTCGTGTTGCACGTGGAATCGATGCAGCAAATAGCACAGATCGATTGTCCATGTGCTGTAGCCGAAACCCTCCTCCTTGCAGATGGTATCGAAGTTGTTGAGAAACTCGGCCCGATGCGTCGCGGACAATATCATCAGGACGCTGGCTATGCCACAGTCCCAGTTAAAGCGTTGCATGTAATGCGTCAAATTATATTGTTTACTTTGCGGTATAATCTCCATTTTGGCCATACTCGTTGCTATTGTTGTTGTTGTTGACACACTTTGTATTTGTCTTTTGTTTATATTTTTTTTTATGTTAACAACGTGTTCATTCCGTTTTAATTCATTTAAAAGTAGTTAATAATAAAAAATTTGGCTCATCTCGATGAAAGATTTGCTGCCTATTGCTTATACTTGACAAATTTTGAGTGACGAAATTGCGAAAGAAAATTATTGGTGTCTTTCAAAATTAATGAGAATGTTAAAGTGTAGCAGCTCATCGTGAGGTTTACAGCACATGTTACATTTAGCAGAGCCGTAAGCGCAAAATGCTCAGCATAAACGCAAAAATGCGCAACGAAAGCCGAACTTTTGAATTAGCCAGCGTATTTTTACCTAAAACAAATCGAATTTTAGAGCTTTGTTAGTTGGCTAGTGCAACTAGGTAAATTATTATGCGCTATTCATCTTCTTTCAACTAATTATTCCCAGCCAATTTAACATAACGGCAAGCTAACATTAGATATGAGCAGCACAGTGACTGAGCATGTGATAAGTTTCGTCACGGAATATCGTTAGTGATTTGACACACTGCTCAGCATAAGCGCCTTCAAAGTTATTGGTTTCATGTACTTAATATACTTGAAAGAAAATACCTAGGTTTGTCCAAGTAGTCTGTTAAACAATTTTTACTTGCAACTACATATAAACATATAGAACATTATTTAGCAGTGACTGTGATTTCTCATCGCTGCTGTGCAACGCAACTGTTAAAAGATTTGTGTTAAACTATCACCCATCTCTAACACATAACATAATATACAAGTGTGCGAATTCCATAAAGTCGCACACGGCCAGCAGCGGGTCGGGTAAATATTAAACAATATCATGCATTTTTGCACATATAGACAGAGCATAGAAAAATTGTATAATTAGGTCAGCAGTGATACAAGCGGCGCCAGTAATACAAAAAGAAATATGTGTGTCTAAAATGTACATTTCTACATATGCGCTTCTATATGTACGCTAGTGGGTGTGAGTGTGTGTATGTGACCTTCGCGCAATCATTTAGCTTGGCCGACTTTTGCCAATTATAATCAAAGTAACAGCATCCTGGGCGTACTATTCATAATAAACAAAGGAAAAGAATCCAATTAGATTTTTTGTATATGCCAAGTGCATTAGGTGGCAACACTAGGCCTTTGATTATGTTGGGCCCTTAATTAGATTCCACAGCCACCTGAGAGAGCTTTTAACATAACAGCAGCGGCAGCAGCCACAACACCAACAACAACAAGCAAAACACTAATGAACTGTCCTTATGCTTTGCTCTTTACAGTTGACAATTGAACTGCAACCCAACAAGAACAACAACAACAACAGCCGCCCTGTGTTAATAGAAGACGCCACGTTCTTTAATGTAAACAAGTCTAGTCAACAAGCAGACCAAATGAGCGCACACTTCAGCTAAATCGAGCAGCACAAACCAAAAAAAAAAAAAAAAAAAAAAAAAAAACAAATAACACCCACACACCTATAAATATAATACCCCATCCCCCAGCACACACACACACACACAGCTAATCAAAATGCGCGTGGTGGCAATGGTAAGTGGCGGCAAGGATAGCTGCTATAATATGATGCAGTGCGTCGCCGAGGGTCATGAAATTGTCGCACTGGCCAATTTGCATCCCAAGGATCGAGGTAACAATATAAACAATTCACAATTCCATATATTTCATATTAATTCGTACTATTTCGATTTGACATCAGATGAGCTGGATAGCTTCATGTACCAGACAGTGGGACATATGGGCATCGAAATACTCGCCAGCGCAATGGGGCTGCCGTTATATCGGCGCGAGACGAAGGGCAAGAGCACACAGACCGGCAAACAATATGTGCCCACCGATGATGATGAAGTCGAGGATCTTTACAGTTTGCTGGAGACGTGCAAGGTGAGTCCCCAACCCCATATAGGGAATACCCAGATCAAAGATTAATACTGGAGATTGTTGATTATCGATGCTTACTATATAGTATATACCCTCTGACTGCAACATTAACAGCTGGGGTATATTTATGTCTAGGTATATCTAAGGTTTTATATAGGGCACATTTCTAACCTCTTGAAAAGGAGGAAATTTTCAAGCAAAAGAGAAAAAAACAAAATCCATCGTCTATAAAACTAAATAAATAAAAATAAAAGATCATATAAAAGTAAATATTAAAAATGCTAAAAAGGCTCTAAAAATTTTAATAAACCTAGATAAAAACACTTTAAAGTTACCTTTGCTTAATAAATAGATTTTAATTTATTAGCACAATCAGTTTTATATTTGTATGTATAAATTAATATCTTGAATATCATAGTTTAATCCTCAATCTAAAAAAATGCCTCTGAGATATTACAGGATATCTGCTAGTCTAATAACATATGCTCTTCTTCTCGTTATTATTGGTGGTTGCCTTTCAAAAATATAATAATATACTAAATATAAATATTAAAAAAAAAAACACGTTATAATTGCGGAAATTAGTTTTAGTTCCATGAAAAAACTCTTGGAAATTCAAAGATGGGCGACAGCCAAATGACCCTTGACCCTGACAAAATGTAGCTACAAAATTAGCTGTGCCAAAAAATATATATATATATGTATATATACATATAATAATTCAAGTTGGTCAAATTTTTGTGTCCATAAAAAGTTGAAAGGCCAAATTTTGTTTTTATGAAATATTATGGTAAATTATCAATCCAATTATTTTTTCAGCTTACCCAAGCAATATATCCTTACACTAACCTCAAATTAAATTCTAAAAGTTGTTAGAAAAAAATTTAAAAAAAAAACCTATATAATATAAGAGCTGTATATCTGATTTGATTCCATGTTTTGTTGCAGCACGAACTAAATGTGGAGGCGGTGGCTGTTGGTGCCATTTTGTCAGACTATCAGCGTGTGCGCGTGGAGAACGTGTGCAGTCGCCTCAACCTGATATCCTTGGCCTATTTGTGGAGGAGAGATCAGACTGAACTGCTGCAGGAGATGATCGACTGTCAGGTGCATGCCATAATCATCAAGGTGAGTTAACAACCGAGCTCAGTTTTCTTTAATAATAAATATTTATTTATATTTAAATTAAAAGGTTGCCGCCTTGGGCCTGGTGCCGGATCGTCATTTGGGCAAATCGTTGCGGGAGATGCAAACGCATCTGTTGAAGATGCGCGACAAGTATGGCTTGAATGTGTGCGGCGAGGGTGGCGAATACGAGACATTCACCCTCGATTGTCCGCTGTTCAAGCAGCGGATTGTCGTTGAGGATATACAGACGATAATTAGCAGCGCCGATCCAATTTGCCCGGTTGGCTATATTAATTTCACCAAGCTAACGCTGCAGCCAAAGGAGCCAAATTCTGGCGGCGATGTGGTCTTTGTTAAAAAATCCCTCGATTATATTAGCGATCTCAACGAGTCCACGTACAGTGATCTGAGCGATCCGGACTTTAGCGAAACGGAACTGGAGCTGATCGAGAAGGAGACGCGTCTGCGTGAATCGCTTAGCCAGAACGAGCTGATATCGCGCAGCAATTCGTTCGGGCGTCATTTGGCCACATCATCGTCCTCGCCGATACCCATTGTAACGAAGAGCGCCAGCGTCGACGAGCCCATACCGACGGCCAGCTCGATAACGGGCAGCTCCTCCCTACTGCTGCTGGCCAATGCGAATCAGGCGACATCCGCATCCGCATCGGCATCGGCATTGGCATTGGGCGCCACCGGTGGCGCATTGCAGGCGACAAGCTGTTGCGGCTTTGGCAGCTCCCATCCATTGGGCAGCAGCACGGCCGCCGTATGCGGCTCGCTGTCGCTGGCCATCTCCTCGCTTGGGCTGAGCACCACACAGTGCAACAATAATGCGGCGACGGCGACGATGCCAATTGGCCAAACACAGCCGCCCAGTCCAATGAAATACGAACGCGAATTTCGTCCACTTGCCAATCGGGCCAAAGCGGCCATCAATGCCAAGGGCTGGATGTGGCTGGCCGGCATACAGGGTAACCACCAACACCAACCAAATTTCTCGTTTCTCTTAAATACCCAGCAATTTCACTCATTGCAACCATTTCTGGGTTTTTTAGGTTGCGCCTCCAGCATGGAGCAGGGCATGCAGCAGGCATTGGATACACTGCGCGACCTTTGCTCTGGCCATGGCTATGAGCTGCAGGACTTGTGCTTCACCACGCTCTATGTGCGCTCCATTGCCGAGTACCCAGCTCTAAATAGCATCTATTTGCAAGCGTTTGGCTTTCATAATCCGCCCACGCGCGTCTGCGTCGAGTGTCCGCTGCCCGATGATTGTCATGTGGTCATGGAGGCGATCGCGTACCGTGCGCCAGCCACGCACAGCGGCGACGACAGCGAGGAGACGCAGCAGCTGCTCAATGGCAGACGCAACACGATGCATGTCCAGGGCATTTCCCACTGGGCGCCAGCCAATATTGGGCCCTACAGCCAATCGACGCGGGTGAGACCTTGAGAAATAGAGAAAGGGAGATAGAGAGAGCGAGAGAAAGAGAGAGGCCACAATTTGTATTCCCTTGCAATGTTCATGAGTAGAAAGCATCTGTGACCCTATAGATTATATATATTCTTGATCGCTATAAAGTTGTCCATCCGTCCGACATCTGTATTAGACGTATATGTCATATAGCTTTTATCAGAACTAGTATTCAACAATTAAGTTGTATAAAAAAATATGTATTATTTAAGATGTATCAACCAGACTTGGCAATAACGAACTTTACTAAGCTCCTTATATATATCCAACATCTTTTTAATATCAAACATCTCTATAGCATAGCTTTCATGGGAACAGTCGGTCAAAGACTGTGGTTTTGTATAAAAACTATTTTTATCTTTAAAAATATCCAAAGCAGGAACCTTATACCTTCCGGCTTTGGATATATATATAAGTGTATATAACAAATTGTTCTTTTTAAAGATATTTATTTTAACCAAAACTGAGCTACTTCTTAGTATATCTTATGTACTAACTACATCAACAATTGGAACAATTGTTCTAAAATTGAGTTCTTATAAAAAAATTTGCGATGTTTTTCGAGATATCCAAACCAAAATTGATAATTGAGGGCCTCACAATGTTTCTAATGTATATATACATATATATATATATATATTTACAAAATGAATCACTATATACTTTATTTTAAATAGAAACAATTGGTGAAAACCATTGTGTGATCAAGTATACAAATATCTCGCACGACAAAGATGCCTATTCTGTCTTGTTGTTCGATTTAACTGTAATTAATAGAATACATTTTCAGATCGGTGACATCACCTATATCTCGGGTCAAATAGCGCTCGTGCCGGGCAGCATGACAATTATCGAGGGCGGAATACGGCCGCAATGCAAGCTGACGTTGCGGCACATTAGCCGGATTGCCAAGGCGATGAATGCCCAGGGCCAGTTGCGGGATGTTGTCCATGGTATTTGCTTTGTCACCCATCCGGCGTTCATTGGCGAGGCGCGTCGCCAGTGGGAGCGTCGCACCACAAACGCGATCATGGATTATATTGTGCTGCCGGCGCTGCCACGTGACGCCCTCGTCGAATGGCAGGTGTGGGCGCATACGCATAACGATCGTTTCGACTGTAAGTGCATCTTAACTTGGCCTAAGAACATATACTAAAACTGATTTGTGCTTGCAGATGAGGAAACGGGCTGTTCGGTTAGCGATTATACGATTTCGATACGTCGTCGCTGGAACTATGAGAACAATTGTGCGGCAATTGTTTGCTATGTGGCCACCGGATTGGCCTCGTCCACCACACAGCTGACCCAGCTGAGCGACGATGTGCTGGGCAATCATTGCCGTTTGGCGCAGAGTCTCAGTTCGGAGCATCTGGACGAGATACTCACATATATTGTGAATCGGCTGCTCAAGGATTATCCCCTTGCCAAGCGCCAGCAGCAACAACAACAGCGCGAAATTGATGAACAGTTAGCAATTAGCACTGCCACGCCCACCACAGAGCAACAGCAGCCGGGTGGCGCCGGGGATCAACAGACAGGCAACACAACATTGCCAGCGATACACCTGAAGATATTCTATCAGGTGAACGCGGCACCGCCCACCGATCTGCTGTTGCAGGCGCTGAACGATTTTCGGCGCAAATGCCAGGAGATGGCGTCCATAGTGTACACGGTGCTGCCGGCGTGCAGTTTGCACAATTTCAGTACGTTCCTGTCCATATGCGGTGTGCGGCACGAGTAAAGATAGATAGATGATGAAGCATGGGAGAGAGGAGAGAGGCAGCATGATATATAGAGAAAGAGAGAGAGATATGAGAGGCAATGTCCAGCGTCTTACGCACAGAAAAACACATAAACACACACACACACACACACACACACACGCACACACGTACACAACCAAGCTAAACTAAGAATGCAGGCATAGGCACGCCCATTTGTTGATATTGTTAACTAGCCTGTATATCTATTAACTATATATATTTACTATAACTATTTACAAAGCAAGCCAGTCAATGAGTACAGCATCTAGTTACCAATTGTTTCGGACCAACAACAACAGCAACAACTGTACCAACAACAACAACCATTTTATGGCAACTCAGTGTTTCAAAATGTTATTTAAAAACAACAAAAACAAAATCAACTAAAAACCAAAAATTACAATTTACCACATTTAAATTAAAGTTAAAGTTTCAAAACAAAAAAGGCTCTATATGCAAACATTTTTATGCAAATTTGTTGTGCACATTTGTAACTGTAAACTTTAACTTAACTATACTCGGATAACTGTTAACCATATTTTTTTTCGATGTGCTTTTCATTTTTTTGCTCAGGTTTTTGTTTATTTTGCTCTCTTGTTTTTATTCCTTCATTATTTATTTCCTAGTCTTTTTTAGCAAAAAAAAAAGAGAAACTTTTTGAATGAGATTAGCTCAACTTTATTGACCAAATTTAGCTTTTAAAAAACCAAAAAAAAAAAAAAAAACAAGAAAAAACAAATGTAATATTTAAATATTTATATACCTTTACGAGCTGACTTTTTGGGAATATCATCATGCCTACAATTTTTATTATGGAACAAATTAAGCCCAATTGTACTATTTGTAAACAAAATGCCATATAAACCTTTTTTATTTTATTATTTATGTTATGCAAAGCAGTTTTTATTGGCAGGCAAAATACATTTTGTGTGGTAAAAACTTTGGCCCGATTGCCTTTCGCTCCTTAAGATTAAATAGTTAAATATTGACGTACATAAAAAAATTAAAATATTTACGTATATATATAAAAAAAATGCAAGCTGAAATTTGCCAGACAGAGTTTTACTTGATCAATCCTATGCCAGAAGCTATTTCCCGCCCATATCTATTTTTATGTTTTTTTTTTTTAGTTGCATATGTAAACATACAATTGTTAATAATATATTGACAAATTGCACAAAAATGTTGGGTACAACTTTGGGAAATTTAACTGTATGTTGGAAATGTCAATAATGATTATTAAAATGCTATTATTGTTATGGAAACAAAAAGAGAAAACATGATAAAAATATTGATATCGATTGTGTGTCATTACAAAAGTCATAAAACTAAATCAAGAAATAAAAAAAATGGTCGTTTTATTTCTATAAAATTTTGGTAAATTTAAAACTGAGGTCTTTTCCATTTTATCTGACGCTCGTATATACGAGCATATAATCCAAGTTTTTATAGCAAAGCTCAAATTTCAGCTCCTATGGGAGATAATTTTGTTATACTATACTATACTAAATATATAGTTTGAAAAAGATAAATTTTTAACTGAAAAACTAGTTTTTCATAGACTTGATACTGCTTAATATATAACAATATACATATATATATATATATATATATAGCAAACATTTCAAATGCAATGCAAGTGTTCGTTAATGCATTCGAGAAAATGCTGGAAAACTCTTGCAATGTACTTGTAAATTATCCAAATTTTTAGGTACACGTCATTGTTTGCCAAAAATCTCTGAAATGTTGCTTGTATTTATTTTCATCAATGAAACAAAAATTTCAGCGTCAGCATGCACCAAGCCAAGCAGCAAGAGAGGAAGAGAGAGAGAGAGAGTAAGAGGGACAGCCTTGACTTGGCAATGATGACGAAAATATGTTTGAAATCGCAGCAAACACAACAAAGCTTTTGGCAAGCTCTCTCTTTCTCGCTCTCTTTTCGCCCATGTGCGGGAATTTTCCAGTGTGGGCCAATCAGATGTGCCGGTCAGCACCACGACACGCCAATCAGAATTGCAACAGACGCTGACGTGGTCGACACGTCAGAGCGTAAACAAAGCCGTTGAATAAATAGCCCGGCATTGCGGAGAGCAGACAACAGTTTCAATACAGACAGCAAAGAAGTAACAGATCCGCATAAAGAAAAGCGCAATTATATTGGATTATATGTACATTATACATACGACGTGCGATCAACAATAAGTGAAATATTTATAATTTTTTTTTTAACATATATACAAAAACTGTGACTGTGAAACCGTGTACAAAAATTAATTTATTAATCGAAGCCAAAAAAGACAACAAAGACTAAACAAGTCAATAAGAACGCAGCAAAGTGACAAAATACCTATAAACATATAGTGTATTTTTTTTAATAAGTGCTCAATTTAGTATTAGTTAGCAAAAGTAAGTATTTAAAAATCAGCTTTAAAAGAAGCAACAATCGATATGTTTTTAAGTTCGAGGGTTTTGCAACACTAGACGAAATACCTATAAGTGGTGTATTTTTTTTTTTAATAAGTGCTCAATTTAGTTTTAGTTGGCAAAAGTGAGTATTTAAAAATCAGTCTTAAAAGCAGCAACAATCGATTAGTTTTTGAGTTCGAGGGTTTTGCAACACTGCCGTAAGGCTAACACTGACGTGTACTCTGCGCAGTCTTGCATGTGTGTGTGTGAGTGCCGGCGACAGAGTAGCAGTAATCGGCAATATTCTTTCAGTTCTGTTTCAAACGTCAAGAGAGAAAATTTAAGAAAAAAGTAAGCTTTAGAAATAATTAGTTTCAAGTGTAAGTTAAATTTAAATATCAGCTGGCGACAATAGCACACTAGTTTTCGTATTCATCACAGTCAAACTTAAAGGAAATTGGATGCAAGACACTTGCTAAACTCAGTGCACATGTGGGGTCGCCATGTTGGCAATGTGGCCCAAAAAATCGGAGCCTTATACGCATTTGAAATGGCATGCCCAGGCACATGTCCTGTCACTAATACGTAAATATGGCATTTGGCATTGCCTTAAATGTTCATAACTTGTGCGGACAATTTGACTATGGCACGGCAAGTGTGACCGCAATTTGTATGACGTGTAGCCCCTGCTGGCCGGCAGCGTGTGTATTTAACATAATCTGGGCAGACTTATGCGTATATTAATGGCCAATAGCAACGAATTTGCATAGCATTGGTTATTAACAATTAGCAACAAAGTTCATTCACATCATGTTGGCCGGCCGGCAGCGAGACTTGGCATATATTTGCCACATTTTAGTGCTTTTCGCTGTTATTCAAAAACATTGCCACTCTTGTTTTTGCTCAATATTATGCTTTATCAGCATTGCCGCAGTGCAGCATGGCAACACAATTGTTTTAAACATTGCGTTTAATAATCGCAATATCAAACAACAGCGTACCCGAATTTAAATATATGGCAAGCACAGACACAAAGGTACGCGCCTGCGCTTATCGGTGTCTGCTTTGTGCATTTGTGTTCGTATTCGTATTTGTGTGCAACTCTGGCATTCAATCAGCTTTGTACACGTCATTTAAAAAAATGAAAACAGATTTCCCAAGTTATTATACTCAATAGCCACACAAAAGTACACGTCAGAAGACGATCAAAATACGATTAAGTGTCTTTTACGTTGCACACAAGCAAACGGCCAAAGAATTTGTAAGTAAAACAAAAAGAACTAACAGCTGTGCAAATTTCATGGCGTTCGGTGACGCCCCCTCGCCTCAGCCCTAACTTTCACCAGACGGTGGAGTGAGTGAATTATTTGCAATTGTAGTTGTAGTTTTCGTTGTTGTTGCTCATTGAATGAAACGCGGCGAAGATGACTAAATAAGAAATTTCTATAAAGTACCAGTAAAAGAGAGTCAAGCAGAAGAAAAAACCAGTTTTTTTTTTGTCTTCGCACTCGTGTGCGTGTGTGGCCGGCAACTGATTACGAGAGAGAGCAGAGAAGCGACACAAAGACAGCGTCGCTTTGTGAGAGAGAGAGAGAGTTCATGAAAGGCAGCCGAAAGAACAAACCAGAAAAATGTTACCACGTATACAAAAATTCTATGGCAACGTTGACAGAGCAGCGTCGGCGTCGGTCAATGTCGGCAAGCTAAGCTGAGCAGCAGCAGCATTAACAGTTGTTAAACGGTTAGCCGCTGATCCAGACGTGTTGCGCTTGCACTTCCTAGCCTTAGGTAATTTTTGTGTATGTGTGTGTGTTGGTTTACCTTTATTGTGGACAAACTTGGCATATTTTTGAGGCCACCGATTTCAATGACTATCGAAAGTAGCACACTTAACGGTATTACCTGTTGACTGCGTCAACGTCAGCGTTTTTTTTTTCTCGCCCACTCTCTCTCGCGCTCTCTTCACTCTTGTGTGTTGACGTGTTCAAAAGTTAAGCTCAGCTTTCGCGCATTTTATTAATCATTCTTTTTCTTCGTCTCTCGTTGCAGTTTTTTTTTTGTTGTTTGGTGTAAAAAACTAAGCATTCAAGCTAGTTTATATAAAACGTAGAAAAAGAAACTTCCACAATGAAGTTGTGCATATTATTGGCCGTTGTGGCCTTTGTTGGCCTCTCACTTGGTGAGGAAAAGAAGGAGAAGGACAAGGAGCTGGGCACCGTTATTGGTATCGATCTGGGCACAACATATTCATGGTAAGTTTCAATTTGACGTTGCCAGATCGACGCAACTCCAAATGGGATTGCGACAATCTTATTAGACCATTTCAATTGCCGTTCTAATATGCGTTCTTTTTGATTATCCTTTTGTAGCGTTGGCGTTTACAAAAATGGACGCGTTGAGATTATTGCCAACGATCAGGGTAACCGCATCACGCCTTCCTATGTGGCGTTCACAGCCGATGGCGAGCGTCTGATCGGCGATGCCGCCAAAAATCAGTTGACCACAAATCCAGAGAACACCGTCTTCGATGCGAAGCGTTTGATTGGACGCGAATGGTCCGATACAAATGTGCAGCACGATATCAAATTCTTCCCATTCAAAGTGGTCGAGAAGAACTCAAAGCCGCACATTAGCGTCGATACATCGCAAGGTGCCAAGATCTTTGCGCCCGAGGAGATCTCCGCTATGGTTCTCGGCAAGATGAAGGAAACGGCCGAGGCCTATCTGGGCAAGAAGGTTACACACGCTGTGGTCACCGTGCCAGCCTATTTCAATGATGCCCAGCGCCAGGCGACAAAGGATGCCGGCGTCATTGCCGGCCTCCAGGTGATGCGCATCATCAACGAGCCGACAGCAGCTGCCATTGCCTATGGCCTGGACAAGAAGGAGGGCGAGAAGAATGTGCTGGTCTTCGATTTGGGCGGCGGCACCTTCGATGTCTCCCTGCTGACCATCGACAATGGTGTGTTCGAGGTGGTTGCCACCAATGGTGACACTCACTTGGGTGGCGAAGATTTCGATCAGCGTGTGATGGATCATTTCATCAAACTGTACAAGAAGAAGAAGGGCAAGGACATTCGCAAGGACAACCGTGCCGTGCAGAAGCTGCGTCGTGAGGTCGAGAAGGCCAAGCGTGCCCTGTCCGGTTCGCATCAGGTGCGCATCGAAATCGAGTCCTTCTTTGAGGGCGATGACTTCTCGGAGACGCTGACCCGTGCCAAGTTCGAGGAGCTCAATCTGGATCTGTTCCGTTCGACCCTGAAGCCGGTGCAGAAGGTGCTCGAGGATGCCGACATGAACAAGAAGGACGTCCATGAGATTGTGCTCGTCGGCGGCTCCACTCGCATTCCCAAGGTGCAGCAATTGGTCAAGGACTTCTTTGGCGGCAAGGAACCATCGCGCGGCATCAATCCCGATGAGGCCGTCGCCTACGGTGCTGCCGTCCAGGCTGGCGTTCTATCCGGCGAACAGGACACCGATGCCATCGTTCTGCTCGATGTCAATCCACTGACCATGGGCATTGAGACTGTCGGCGGTGTGATGACCAAACTGATTCCACGCAACACTGTCATTCCCACCAAGAAATCGCAGGTCTTCTCGACGGCCTCCGATAATCAGCACACTGTCACCATCCAGGTGTACGAGGGCGAGCGTCCCATGACCAAGGACAACCATCTGTTGGGCAAATTCGATTTGACCGGCATTCCGCCAGCACCACGTGGCATTCCCCAGATCGAGGTCTCGTTTGAGATTGACGCCAACGGCATTCTGCAGGTCAGCGCTGAGGATAAGGGCACCGGCAACAAGGAGAAAATTGTGATCACCAACGATCAGAACCGTTTGACGCCCGAGGATATCGATCGCATGATCCACGATGCCGAGAAGTTCGCCGATGAGGACAAGAAGCTGAAGGAGCG
Organism: Drosophila micromelanica; assembly: GCA_004143825.1. Lineage (NCBI taxonomy): Eukaryota > Metazoa > Arthropoda > Insecta > Diptera > Drosophilidae > Drosophila > Drosophila micromelanica. The sequence goes on from SCDY01000621.1 coordinate 67,826, forward strand.
CGTCGAGTCGCGCAACGAGCTGGAATCGTATGCGTACAGTCTCAAGAATCAGATCGGTGACAAGGAGAAGCTCGGCGCCAAGTTGAGCGAGGACGAGAAGACCAAACTGGAATCGGCCATCGATGAGTCGATCAAATGGCTCGAACAGAATCCCGACGCCGATCCCGAGGAGTACAAGAAGCAAAAGAAGGATCTGGAGGCCATCGTCCAGCCCGTCATCGCCAAGCTCTATCAGGGCACCGGCGGTGTACCACCACCAGAGGGCGGCGAAGCCGGTGACGATCTCAAGGATGAGCTGTAAGCGGTGTCCAGATGATCGCAACGGGATGGATGAATGGATGGATTATATAAATAGTTTTGGCAGTAGAAGTAAATCAGACTGATTAAACAATTATAAACTTAATTGCAAGCAACAACAACAACAACAACAACACAAAACAGCAACACACACACAAATGCAAACCCCAAAGCAAGAAAATGAAAAAGACAGAGAGAAGAAAGAAACAAACAAAAAGCACGTTATCAGCAACTCGTAATTTCTTGAACCTCACGTTAAATTCCTAGTAGCCACCAATTTTTTTTAAGCAAAATTTTTGTTTATTTTTTTTTTTCTTTATTTTTTAATTTATGTTTAAAGTATTGTTTTTTGGACCTAGAGACCCATTTGGAGCATAGAGTTTTATAGTTAGATAGTGAGCGCGAGAGAGTTGGAGAATTGGAGTTGGAGCATCCTTGTGTGTGCCTCGCATTACTCCTAATCCAAAGGCCAATATCCGATAAACCACATGAAGAAGAGAAAACAAATAATATGAAATAATTATAAAACACTGTATATTTTTTGATAAACGCTAAGCTCTCCAGATTGAGGAAACATAAATCAATAGGTTAGCCGACAAGTAAAACAAAAACAAACTTAAGAATAAAAATGATGCAAAAAAGAGAAACGAAAATGAAAGAAAAAAAAGCAGAGAATGTTATATGTATAAGAGCGCGTGGAAAGAACTAGAACTAGAGAAAGAGAGAGATAAAGAAAGAGAGCGTGAGCTGCGGGGCAACAACAAGAGATATTGTGTAGCAACAACAAACCAGATCTAAAATCCAATATGAAAATGAAATACAAGCATAAAACGTAAACAAAATAACGGATTCTTCGATTTTACGAAGAACCTTATAATTTATTTAAAAATAAAATAAAGAAAAACACAAAAAATAAATGAAACGACTTTTATTTTCTTTTACCTGAAAACATTTATTATTATTTGTCCAAATCCAGTATAAGCCCATTTTTGATGCTTTCCAATTCCAAATTTCGTACAAATATTTTACGCCTGTTTTCCAGCCTTATAAACGGACTTTATCCAAACCGGTTCGAGACCGGAACTCCAATATTATAGAAGTCAAGCCGAATCAGTTTTGCAAATTTCAGCCCAAAAACCCAAAAACAAAGCGCACCAATTTTTTTAAAGAATTTTTTTTAATATTCTGAATTAGGAAATTATTTCAACCGAAAAAATGTCTGCAGCATAAATTAGAAGATATTCGATCCGTTAATTAAAGATGAGCAAATACTTCCTCGTACAAAATAAAAAAATTTTCTTTTAAATTAAAATTAATAATAATTCTAGCCCAATATATAGAGAAAATCGTATTTGTATTTCAATAGTTGTCGGCATCCTTTATTGTTTTTGTTTTTCATCTATATATTTTTTTATAAATATTTTTTTTTTTGTTTTTTATTTTTGCGTATTTCATATTCCATGCGCATTCGGATTTCAATTTGTTCAGGCCTTACTTACTTATAGTTAGCTCTTTCACGATTTTTTCTTTTATTTTTTATTCGGGGAGCTATTCGCATTACCGATTCACATATATATTTATATATATGTTCTACGGTTCAGTTTTCAGTAGCTGCATTTACGGGTATTCTTAATTATCTTAAATACATTAAAAAAATACATAAAATATTTGTTTTGTATCTTGTGTTTTTTTTTTAAATATGTATATAAATAAGCTAACGGTATATTTATATTGTTTATTGTGTACACATATGTATTTCTCTATATATATAGTTATATATGTATGCACTTTCAGATATCGAAATGCGAGACAATTCGGCTCACGCAAGTTTTCCTTTTTTGCTTTTTATTGATTTTCATTTCTTGTTGTGTTGTTATTGGTAACGGGTTCTGGCTTTCGGTTCCCAGTTAGGCACGTTTTCTAATGTTTCCGTTAGAGTTAACAAAATTATTTGTAATTATGTGCAGGTGTGGCAACGCCACGTCGTTAACTTGGTGTCACCAACAATCGATCGATCGATTATTTTTTCTTATCTAACTTATCGATGTGGTGCCAGCCAAATTTTAACGGGAAGATCACTTATAACTAACGCAAAAAACATCAGCTAACGTGCCTAAATTGCTAATTGCCATGCCTAAATCAGGAAAAGGGGTGGGGGGTGTGTGTTAATTGGGGACACTTGACTAAATATTTAAGACTATGAAAACTTTAGCCGCTCACTTAGTAAATAAAATGCAAAGAATAAAATTGAATTTGAATGCGCCTGCCGCAAGCACGGACCCGGGCTGACAAAGGCTGATTTTGTTTTTGTTATTTCGTGTGTGTGTGTGTGTGAGTGTGTCTATGTGTCTATGTGTTTGTTTGTGTGGCTGCACTTTCGATATCGAAACATAAGTTTTCTCGCACAAGCCTCGTGAATGCCAGCGAATTTGCTTAGTTTGGTCCATTTCTTGGAGGGGGCGGGGGCAGTGCATTCCTCAAGGGCATTGCTTTTGCTTATTTGTGTGTGTTGTATGTGTGTGCCTGTCAGTGTTAGTGTGTGTGAATTTTGCTGTAACGGCCGCTGCAGTGCTGCACTTTTATATGCGCTTTGGAATCGTATCGATGGCATTGTTCTCAGGCTCTTCGTCCTTTGGTGGCTGGCCGCGCTGCTGCTGGGGACCAATTGGTAAATGCGAACACAAATGTTGGGTGCACGGACAAGTTCGAAAGTTCGGCATTAATGCAGAGTTGCCAGAATTTGCCACCAATTTGCGCGCGACAAGAACAGAGATACAGAGAAAAAGGAAGACACAATGAAAGAGAGAGAGAGAGAAAATAAACGTAAAACGAAAGTAAACAAGAAAGCAGACGAAATAAGAATTACTATATGTACAGACATCATCATGTTTTTGTTCACTATGGAAAATATCGAAATTGTTTAGGGGAGTAAAATAAAAAATTAAGTGCATGAAAAGTAATTTGTTGCCTTTGTCTGACATACAAAAGACGCCGTTTTCTTCTTTTCTTTTTTGTTTTCATAAAATTTCTTTTAAAATGTTTTAGAAATTTTTGTTCTTCCAATTTATAAGTACGGCACGTCTTTATATGAGCATGTATTTGTATTTATGTATATGTATATGGTCGCCGACCTTACGAATCCAATCCAAACTGTACAATAATGCTAAATATTTCAGTTATTTTCTTTTTATTTCAACTTGTATTTCGCTCGTCCGTGTAAATTGTCACACAATTAAGGTTATGTGCGTGCTTGTCTACTTTGAGGTTATGTGTGTAAATGCAGTGCAGCGGATTTTGTGATCATGATAAGAAGCATTTGTGTGTGCCTGTGTGTGTGTGTGTGTGTGTGTGCTCAGTGTTAAGAGTTAAGTGCGTTAATATAAAGAGTACACCCAACCAATAAACGTAAGGTGAAATTTACATTAAAAAAGAAATTTTATGCTTGATTTTATTATCTTTTCCTTTTGTTTTTTTTTTTTTTATCAAAATTCACATTCGCAACGAAATATATCAAAAGCTTTAAAAATAGTGAGCAAAGAATAAAGGTTATATACATATGTATGTATACATGTGCAAGTTAACCAAGATAGAGAGAGAGACAAGCGCGATATGGTAGCAGCCAGCTTTTGTCTGTTACTGTCGCTCATTTAGCCTGTGCCGTGGTGCGTTGGTTAGAGTGATATGGCATTAGTAGCAGGTTCTTCAGCGCTTTGCTAGACGAGCGAGTGAAGAGCAGAACCGATTATGAGCCAGCTATTCAGCTTCGGCTTCGGCCTCGGGATCGGGACGACTTAAGATCTCCTGGCAGAGCGCAATGTAGTCCTTGGATTTAGTTAAGGTATGCATACATACACGTATATATATAATAAAAGAAAGGTGTAGCATAGCATAGAGAGAAATATGAAAATCAAAAAAATAGGTCAAAAGCAATCAAATGTAGCCCATAAAACACTGAACATTTAAGTAGTCAACACCGTAAAGCCATCGACATGGAAACACAGTTGATAATGAGTGTATTGAAAATACGTAGCATACTCTATATGTAATTGTACGTTGTATACTTTTGTACGATCAGTGTGATCATGATCTTGTTTGGCCTACTTATGTGACAAAACAAATTGCTATATACATATATAATGATTACCAAAAAAAAAAAAAATAGACTGAAAATTGTATTAAATATCAGTTTTGTTTTTATTTTAGTTATTGTTATTATTACTCTTGCTTTTTTTCTTTCTTCATCATATTCCATTTCATATTCATTTTTATTTGTTTCGTTCTTATTTTGCTTTTGCTTTCTTTTTGTTTAAATTAATCAGTATCAGTTATATATCAATTGTAAACAGTTTTTTCTTTTGTTTTTTATCGGTATGCAATCGTCAACTTATTAACGTTTCTTACGCACTTGGCCTTTGTATCGATTTTTGTATATATTATATATATTTATTGCTAATTTGCTTAAAAAAAGGTGTTCAATTTTATTGTTATGTACTTGTTTTGTGTTCTTTTTCTTTTTTGATTCCGTATGCAAGTCTATTACAAAAATCTTTATATAGACAAACTGCATCCAAAATGTATCTCAAAAAAAAAAACAGGAAAAACAATACAAATTTATAAAAACAATTTTTTAGCATAAAATTAAATTTTTTTTTTTAAAACTACATAATTAAAAAAAAAACATTATTACATATTGCAAAAAAAAAAAAATTGTTTTGTTTAGATATATTTGTGCCTAGTAGATTAACAAAAAATATTATAGTTTATGTTTAAAAGAACACGCTACTATGTTTAATTTGGACCCTTACAAACTAAACGTGTTTCTAAAAAAAAATCAAGCGAAAATCATTTGCTTGAAAATAATAAAAAAAAAAAAAAACACACACACACATTATTTATGTTTACTCTTGCAGAACCTATTTAATGTTTAAGGATTGTCTTATGAAAAATTATATTTAAATGTATAAAGTAAAATTTAAGTTTAGTAACAACCAACGTGAAAATTATTTGCTTTGATTTCTAAATATATTTATATATTTTTGTCTAAAGATAAGTTAAATTATTCTGCAAGGGCATCCAGACTTCGGCAAGCCGAAATTTGCTTTATTAATTTTTCTTGTTTTTTCTATAATTCTTTTGTTTCTATCTGCTATCTGCTGTGTGTCTTAAAATTTAAATGCGACAAATTGTTTTATTTGTTTGTTGTTTTTGCAATTGTTTAACATAATAATTTACTCGTTTATAATTCAATAATATACAAATATATATTTATATATGTATACATTTATAAATATTTATATATAAATGTATGCCTTGTGTTGCACAAAACCAATCTGTAGCTGGTTGTATTTTAAATCGTATTGTGTTACATTTTTTAATTCAAAAATGAATGAACTTCTTGTGCGCTGCTCGGTTAGAAAAAATGTTTCGGTTATTGCTTTTGCGAACGATTTTGGTAAGGCTGGGCAGCACTTTGCTGACATGTGACATATGCATGCAAGTGCTGCCACTTTTTTTTTTGTTGTTTGTCTTCTTCTACTATGTTAACATCAACTACGTTTTTTTTTGTATTTCTTTAATATATATCATTTTTTAAGTGTATGATGTGTGTTTGTGTGTTGAGTATGCTTCCTCTTCTTCTTATTAAGTTGCTGCGTGTGCTTTGTTTTTGCTGCTTCACTTGGTCTGTTGTCTCGCTCTATCGCGATCAGCTCTTCAGTTGATCCGCCATCATTGCAAGGCCTTGACGTGAACTTGAAACTCCCTGTGATTTCCTCCACGTCGATTTTAATTGGTAGTTTTGTCTGGCTGTGTGTTTGTGTGTGTGTGTGTGGGTGCGCATGTGTGTGTAGTGCGATTTTTTTTACTTCTGTTTTGACATCGAATATGGTTTGTTTTACATTTTTCGTTGTTATTGATTTTTTTGTTTTATTTTTATTTTACTTTCCTTTTAATCAATACAGTGGGATAGGGAGCAGATTGTAGATTGTTGCGTTTAAAGTTTTTATTGCTTTCTAATTTGATTTCATTATTCGGTTTTCTGTGGATTCTCTGGTTTTTTTGTTTGTTTTTATTTATTTTTAAAATAAATTTCTTATATAAATTATTAATGTTGCGATCATTCATATGTATATATTTCTAATGTAGCATTATAAAATTGTTGTTGTTATTAATATATATATTTTTTTTTTTGGAAGTACTATGTTGCTTATATCGTTGTCTGTGAACTAACGCATTTTCTTTCTCACATATGTCTACTATATATGTGCTTTGCTCTTATCGTGTCGATTCGAAAGATTTGCTCTATTTCACTCGGAACTTGGAACTGTGTTATTCTCTTTCTTATCTAGTGTTGCCACCAACAAACAGTGTCCTGTTTTTTACAACGTAAAACCGCTATAACTAATACACTCATGTAATTAGCACACGAAAACAAAAACAAATGCAAAGTACTTATTTATGATTGTATATATGTATGATTTTATACTTTATATACTTTATAAACTAAAGATAAAAATATATGTATATATATATATATATATATATATATATTGTTTTAACGTAATTATTTACTTATAAATATAAGGTTGTGTGTGTGTGTGTTATAGATGTATATATTTATATGTGTGTGTGGGTGTGTTTGTGTGTGTGCAAAACGAGGAAAAACGTACAAGCAGCAAAACACAAGCGCAAAAATTTGATGAAGAAGAAGAGACAAAAAAATATTGTAAATTTGTTTATGTTTATGTTGTTAGTTTTGCTGCATTCAGTTGCTGTCGCTTACAATAATACTAAATGCTACCACACGTACATTAACTATACATATATATAAAGATATATATAGTTATACATATATATAAAGATATATAAAGATATATATAGATATATATAGTTAACATATGTTTGATTGTGGTAATGACAATAAAATTCGCTATATTCGTACTGATGAGCTTTTGTATGAATGCGACTTGTTCGATAGCGATAACAATATCGATCAATTATTATATGGCCATGGATGGTGATGGTATCTGTGTGTGTTGGTGTGTTTGTTGTGCGTGTGTTGGCGTGCATGTTGCCTTTAGAAAACATCATTTCCGTACTCGTCTCGATTTAATGTTTTTGAGTTTTGTTTGTTATTGTTTCTATTATTTACTTTATTTTGTTTTTGTGTGTGTGTTTTTTTAAAGGAGGTTTTCTTTTAATACATTTTCTACTACTTGTTCACTTCACTACGAATTTATTTTGTATTATTTTTAGTTTTTTACTTTTTTTTATTTCTTTTTTGTTTTGTTTTAAATATAAACGCAGTTTTGTTTGTTTTTGTATAATTTTTTTTTTTTTTTTAATTTTATTTTGTATAAATGATTTTTGCTTGTGGCGCTCAAAACCTCTGCAGTTGTTACGGTCTGTAGCTGTCGGTTCTCTTCAGTTGACACTATGTCTCTCGTTTCTTTATAATCAATCATATATATATATATGCAATGTTATGGATTTTTATTTTTTTTTAAATTTATTTTTTTAAATTTTTTTTATTGTGTGTATGTGTGGGTGTGTATGTGTGTGTTTTTGTTTTCGTGCGTGGTATGCGTGTGTGTGTTGTTTTTATTTTTTAATTAGTTTTTCTATACACAATGTTTTTGTATGGGGATTAGGGAGTTGGAAAACAAATGTCAATAAATCGATGATAATCGAACGATTTATAGTAGTTATCGATATACAGACAAAATAAAGTACAGACAAATTCATTGATTATTAACACCGGCAGACACACATACACACACATGCGCATATGCATATATATATATATATATTGGATACGGTACAGATTCAAGTTAGAATTGGTTGTCGTTCAGATAGATGACCATTAGGTGTTTTGTGTTGGTTGGTTTGATTGGTTGGTTGGTTGGTTGGTGGTTGTATGTGTGGGGAGAGAAACAAATAAAAAAAATATATAGATATATATTTATGCTTAATTGATTTTTTTTTCATGTGTTTCAGTGAATTATTTTTATGTTTTGTTTTTTGTTTAGTCAATTAAAAAAAAAGAAGTGTTAATAAAATTTCATTTTAAATTTACCGCTCTTAGTGGCATTTTGAAATTGGCTGCTGCCTGCAGCTGAATTTGATAAGCTAAGCTGTGAATTTTAAAGCCGTACAGACTGTATTACAGTTGATCGTTACACATATATATATACATATATATTGTCGGGCAACATCGGTAAACAGCGAGTGCATGAAATTTAAAGAGAAAAAATTAATTAGCAAATTTATGAAACCAATTAGGTATTTCTTTCTTTACATACATACATATTATTTGCAAGATTTTAAAAATACGTATTCAATATAATTTTTACTTATTTATAATATTAACAATAATATTAATACTATTAATAATAAGGATAAATAACGTCTTTCTATGCCCTAAAGAAGCCAATAAAATATTACATTTATCACTTAGACGCTGTCTGTGCATTCATTAAAAGTAATGCCAGTAAAACGTTTAAGAATTTGGCACGGAAAAGAAAAAAATGCAGACTTCCACTCTCCATCTCTTTCTCACTTATTGCAATCAAACTGTATAATCTTTGAAAAACGTTTAAGATCGTGGGTAAATGTACAATTGAAATGGTCTTTCGTTTGTTTAATAAGAAAGTTTAACAATGGGAGAGAGAGATAGAGAGAGAAAGAGAGAGATGATCTGGGGCATTATATATAAATACGACTAAATGTTTATAGCTAAATTTGAAAAATAATTTATTACTTCTCCCTATAACCATTACTTTTATAACCAAGCTATAATATATGTTTTTGATATACAAAATAAATTGAAAACTAAAACTCTGTTTTTAAATTAAACTATTATATGATCTCCAAACTCGAATTGCGAATGATGTTTAAACAATGTAAAAACATTCAGATTGACAACATATATATTTAATCGGAATTTTGCCGAGTGTACTTACCGTGGAACAAATTGATTAGTAGGACGCTTAGGGCGATACTCGGGATGCACCATGAAGAGCATGTGTGGAAAACCAGTGCCAAAATAGGCGCCATCAGTGTGGTGATGGCGCGATGATTTTGGTGTATATACATCAATACACTTGGGGCAATAGGTTTTCACCATTGCCTCGCCAGGTATATCCGACAGACCTAATCCAACATAAAAGAGATACACGTCATTAATAAAGGTATTACAACGATATATGCAGATCAAAATTGATGAGACGCACCCAAAGGCAACATGGGCTGGCTCTCACAGTAGACACGTGGGCAGTGTCCAAAATCGCCAGTTTGATATTTCTCAATCATTTGAGCGATGCCGCGATTTGTTAAAATATATCTAGCGTGTATGAGGCCGTACAACATTTCAGCTGCCTGTTCGGTCATATCCGATTGCAAGGGATTATCTTCAAGTTCATCCTCTGTAAATAATATAAAATGCAAAAAACGTTAACTATGGCTGATGAATTTTATGATAAAACGTAGAAACTCTTACCCGGCTCCAGATCCAGTATCATGTCCAACGCCTGACGATAATTAGGCACCTGCTCATTTAAACCAGTTAAATTGAACTTGTCCTGTATGTAATCCTCATCAACCTGGAAAAGATAATGCAACATGAAGAAATCTGCATTAGCGAATGTTTCTCTTGTGTGTAATGTAATTTATGTGTCTGTGTGTGTTGGATGAGCCGCAAACAAGGTGTGAGCCCCACCTGGCGTTGGCCACAAACAGTTAGGCATATACAATAAACACACTCGAAGAGTGAACAAGTGCATATTTTAAATATTTATCTACCTATTTGATCTTTGACTCGGCATTTTTGTAGGGTTTTTGAAAAGTTTTCAATATATACAAATCAATATCAGAATGTTTATACATGAATATAAACAGAATTTATTGAAAGTGTGCAATAAATGGGATTTTCATGTTTTATATAAACATATTGAGCTCCGAATTTGTAGAATCAACAGTTATAAATGGTTGTAAGATAAATATTCTTTGTAATTGAATAACTAATAATGTGTTATACGAAAAGTTTTTAGTTTATAATCAAATATTACGGAACAAAAACCATATTGCATATAAAAAATCACACGAACATTTTAAATATTCTCGTTTAAAGACATTTTTATTTAGGGCTACCTTCTTCGGTCCCCAATTTAGGCCGCTAACCAATGTAAATGTGTAGGAATTTGTTGACAGGCAGGTTTTAAAAGCTGTTTGTGCACAGAAATCAAAATTGCAGCTCTTTGGAAATCTACTCAAGATCCACGTTAGCAAGCGTGCACTGTATATAAATATATATATATAAATTTGTATTAATATATTTAGGCGTGTGCAGGGCTGTACTTGGCGCTGTGTGGCGGCCACAGCAATGTGTCTGTCTGTCTGTCTGTCTGTTGCACTGTCAGCGAGAGAGCGCGCGCGCTTAGGTAATAACATGGAACAAGGAAATGTGTCGGTATTACCGGATAATATATAATAATTTATAAATATGCCAATGTGATTTCGTGCTTACCTCGCAGAAGAACTCATTGCCGCGTAGCCCGCAGAACCAGGTTACCCAGGAGACTTCCTCGGAGCTGCTCATTTTGCTGGGAAGACGATATCGAAAAATACAAGATAAATATATCGTATAATTAAAGCAATCACATGCAAGGGATTTTCATATATAATAGTTAGGGGGGTGCCCGCAACCGGGGTTGGAGGGAAGCACTTGCAACCTACATTAAGGGAATTATTTTGCGTTATTTGACGATATATTTGTTGGAAAAAAAAAACCATAGAAGGTGGCGTTCACTTAAAACGTTCGCGGGGCTAGAGGGAACTTTAAATAAATAGGGCCGAGGGGTTGCGGAGAAGGGGGGAACGTGATGAAACGTGTGTATGTAATACACGCACACACACAAAACTCAAAGTAAACGAATCGAATTTGTCCACGAGTTTTTAGAGCGCGTCTCGATTTACCGATTATGATTTGATAAAAAAATATATTCAATTCCCGTTACAATTACACGTTTACGGTTTCTGTCTGTTATCGTATTGCAGCAAATAATGTCACTAATATATATATATATCAATTTCTCGCTCTTGTTATTTTTTCCAACGCACACACGATTGAACGGAAATTTGTACGCGTATTTTGACAAGCGCTCATACAAAATGTGCCGAGCAGGAAGAAGAAGCACACATGAAGCAGCAGCGGCCGCGAAGAAATTCAGAAAAAAAAGAGACACACCGAGCAGTGAAATTCGTAGTGGGCAATGGGCCCGTGTGGAAATCGGCCACTCACTGTTTGCATGCTCGAATTTTGCATACTCAATCGCACACATTTTAGCCACTTGTGGTTTAGGTTTTTGATTTTTACGACACGACGAATATATATTGTGATTTAAATAAGAAAATAGTTTATAATCCACAATAGAGTTGATTAAAAACGGCGCTTGTACATGTTCCAACGGGGCCTTAAGCAACAGCGCGCTTGGCGTAGCGGCACGACACAGACACACACGCACACGCTCACATACCGTGTTAGATGAATTTTGCACTTGACTTGGCAGCGCCAGCGATCGTGCTGCATTCGGCTTATCACTTTATTCGTTTTGCCTTGGCACTTACCTTAATTTTCGCACAATTTTCAAAACACTTTTACTAATTAAAGCACTTTTTTCAATGCGAAAATTTAACAAGCGAGTTGCGAGTTGTCGGTTTTGCAATCGGTATTAGGGATGATACAACTGTATCGATCTATCGATTGCATCGATACCCACCAAAGTGGCCAGGTTATGCAATGGTGTTAAAAAATGTTGCCGTTTGGTATGAATGTTTTTAGCCCACAAGCAAAAACATAAAATACTAGAATGGAAACAGTCACATGCAAAATACTATATATCTTGTTATGCTAATCGTGGTCTGGCATTTACAATAAAATTGGCGCATTTAAGTAGGGGGTATATTGCACTTATTGGGCTTTAAGTTTATCATCGAATTTATTTTAAAATTTCTAGATTTAGTAGGAATTTCCGTCGCTGCAGTTAATGAAACCAATTGTATTAAAAGTCAAAAGAACAAGATTGACTGGTTTGTTCCGTGAACAACTCTTCTCGGTTCACGCACACATGTAAACAAGTTGCTATTTTACAAAGCAAAGAATTTGCGCGCGGTTGTCAATAAATCTCGTATGCTGGTATTTTTTTTTGTTATTTTTTTATACGTAAAAACACTAAACGAAGAACATATGTATGAAGTTGGCAAATGGCAATATAATGAAGTAGTAGGCGCTGCAATAATAACAGAGAAACAACTAAATGATAATTATAAATTTTTAGGCTTGTGCCTTTTATTTTCATTTTTAACAAGTGACAGTCTGCATTCAGATTCAGGAGAGCAGCAGCAGTAGCAACAACAACGTGCTGAGCGCGTCCATATTGTCAATTCTGCTACTACGGGATTACAAAAATACAAAAAAAAAAAATAGTGCAAAACGATATTTTGCATTTTCATTTCATAATTTTGCATTTTGTAAGGAACTTAAACGGCGACTGCCAACAGGGAAAATTCATTTCACACTGACAGTTTTGACAATCAAAAAAAAAAAGAAAAAGAACGGAAAGCGACAACTGCGTGAGGTGAGTGCGTGCCTCGATGTAGCCAATCAAATTGAGGCGCAAACCAAGAAGACGATATACAACAAAAATAACAATGATTAAATATTTCTATAGCATTTAGCAATAGCGGCAACTTTAACACCAAAAACAAAAAAAAAAAAACGAGTTGCAACACAACAAACACAAGCATACGAACACCAACACAGACACGCATACATTGAAACCGTTTGGGCCATGAGTGTGGACACGTATGCGCCGAGCGCGCCGCTCTCGTTCCTGGACATGGACGACAACGAGCTGCTGCGCGGCGCCGACACGCAGCCGACACAATATGATTACCGCGACTTTACCATGCCGTCCACGTCGCAGAGCCAGACCCAGGGCGATCAGCTGGACCTGCAGGTGAGTGAGTGTGCCCGGCCACGTGTGTGCGAGAAATGTATAAAACGCATTCTCACCCATTCACTGATGATGTTTGTTTGTCCCACAGCCGCGACGCGTCAGTGTGCACAATAATGATATACATCCACGCTTGGCATCGATTACCAACGATTTGGCCGACTTGCAGTTCGAGGAGGAGGACGACGAGTGCGGTGGCGGCGGCGGTGTCGGTGGCGTCGGCATCGGCGGCGGCAGTGGCGTCGGTGGCGGCACATCGGCCTTTGCCAAGGAGCTGCCGGCACATGCCTGCAAATACTGTGGCATACACGATCCGGCCACGGTGGTCATGTGCAACAACTGCAAGAAATGGTTCTGCAATGGACGCGGCAGCACCTCCGGCTCGCACATCATCAATCATCTGGTGCGTGCCAAGCACCGCGAGGTAACTCTTCACGGCGACGGTCCGCTGGGCGAGACCATACTCGAGTGCTATTCGTGCGGTGTGCGCAACGTGTTTGTGCTGGGCTTTATACCCGCCAAGGCCGATTCGGTGGTGGTGCTGCTCTGCCGCCAGCCGTGCGCCGCCCAAAACTCGCTCAAGGACATGAACTGGGACCAGGAACAGTGGAAGCCCCTGATCGCCGACCGTTGCTTTCTGCCCTGGCTGGTCAAGCAGCCCAGCGAACAGGGACAGTTACGTGCCCGACAGATTTCGGCCGCACAAATCAACAAGCTGGAGGAGCTGTGGAAGGACAATATCGAGGCAACATTCCAGGTGAGTCAATATATTTATATATCGGCCGCATAAAGCCCGCTCGTTTACAAATGTTAAGCATTTGTTTTTTTGGTTTGTGGTCATGTTGTCGCATAACAATGTACATGGTACGTCAATGCACCGATAAATGTATCGATATATCGATATTGCCTTTATATATTTGGCTGAATTGGAACGCAGTTGTCATGAGATATTTTGAAATCAAAATTTAAGATTTCGTATTTTTCGTTTGTTCTTTAAATTAGTCAACTGATCTTAACTTAGCCATTTACATACACATGTACAACATTTTTTAAATATCTGACTAAGAATTGAATAAGCATTGTCAGTTAATAAATTCCTTAACAAGATGTCCGATGTTTTAAGATAGGTAAACCATACTTGACAATTGACAGAGTTTCTAACACTAATAAAATAATGTTCATATTTAATATCGACTGAAATTTTGGAAATCTTTGCTTTTGAAAATATAGTAATTATGTACATTCCTAAGCTCCTGGCATGTAGGAAACATATTAAAACAAAAGTATCGATACGCGAGTACTTTTAGGCACCAATTGTTTATGTTCCCTTCGTTGGTTCATTTTTGGTATTTTTAACAAGATTCTTTTCTTTTGAATGTATCGAAATTTGTGTATTTATCTATCGATATACTAATATAAATACCATTACAGGATTTGGAAAAGCCCGGTATAGACTCGGAGCCGGCTCAAGTGCTGCTACGCTACGAGGATGGATATCAATATGAGAAAACATTCGGTCCGTTGGTGCGCCTGGAGGCCGACTACGATAAGAAGCTAAAGGAGTCCGCCACACAGGAGAACATCGAGGTGCGCTGGGATGTGGGCCTGAACAAGAAGACCATTGCGTACTTTACGCTGGCCAAAACCGATTCGGACATGAAACTGATGCACGGCGACGAGCTGCGTCTACGCTACGTGGGCGAGCTGTACAATCCGTGGAGCGAGATTGGACATGTCATCAAGGTGCCGGATAACTTTGGTGACGATGTTGGCCTGGAGCTGAAGTGCTCCTCGAATGCCCCGGTCAAATGCACCAGCAACTTTAGCGTGGACTTCATCTGGAAGTGCACCTCGTTTGATCGCATGGCGCGCGCCCTTCGCAACTTTGCCATGGACCGCAATTCGGTCTCCAATTATATCTATTCGCGCCTGCTGGGCCACGGACGTGCCGATGGCAGCGATGAGGTGCTCTTTCGCG
This sequence comes from Drosophila micromelanica, assembly GCA_004143825.1. Classification (NCBI taxonomy): domain Eukaryota; kingdom Metazoa; phylum Arthropoda; class Insecta; order Diptera; family Drosophilidae; genus Drosophila; species Drosophila micromelanica. Next base: position 83,111 of record SCDY01000621.1, read on the forward strand.
GACCACAGCCGAAGCTGTATAGTGCACCGCATTTGCCGGACCTGAATCGTTCGCAGGTGTATGCCGTGAAGCATGCGCTGCAGCGTCCACTTAGCTTGATCCAGGGACCGCCGGGCACGGGCAAAACGGTTACATCGGCCACGATTGTCTACCAGCTGGTGAAGCAGCATGGCGGCACCGTACTTGTGTGCGCGCCCAGCAATACGGCTGTCGATCAGCTGACCGAGAAGATACATCGCACCAATCTGAAGGTGGTGCGCGTCTGTGCCAAGAGCCGCGAGGCCATCGATAGTCCCGTCAGCTTCCTGGCGCTCCACAATCAGATCCGCAACATGGAGACCAACTCGGAGCTGAAGAAACTGCAGCAGCTCAAAGATGAGACCGGCGAACTGAGCTCCGCGGACGAGAAACGCTATCGCAGCCTGAAACGTGGCACCGAAAATCAACTGCTCGAAGCGGCCGATGTCATCTGCTGCACCTGTGTGGGCGCCGGCGATGTCCGTCTGTCGCGCATCAAATTCACATCGATACTGATTGACGAATCGATGCAGTCGACAGAGCCGGAGTGCATGGTGCCGGTGGTGTTGGGCGCCAAACAGTTGATCCTTGTCGGCGATCATTGCCAGCTGGGACCTGTGGTTATGTGCAAGAAGGCGGCACGCGCCGGCCTCTCTCAGAGTCTGTTCGAGCGTTTGGTGGTGTTGGGCATACGTCCGTTCCGCCTGGAAGTGCAATATCGCATGCATCCGGAGCTGTCACAGTTTCCGTCCAACTTCTTCTACGAGGGCTCGCTGCAGAATGGCGTCTGTGCCGAGGATCGTCGCCTCAAATTGGACTTCCCATGGCCGCAGCCGGAGCGTCCGATGTTCTTTTTGGTGACACAGGGCCAGGAGGAGATAGCCGGCTCGGGCACCTCGTTTCTAAATCGCACCGAGGCCGCCAATGTCGAGAAGATCACAACGCGCTTCCTCAAGGCGGGCATCAAGCCCGAACAGATCGGCATCATAACGCCCTACGAGGGTCAGCGCGCCTATCTGGTGCAGTATATGCAGTACCAGGGCAGCCTGCATTCGCGTCTCTATCAGGAGATCGAGATCGCCAGCGTGGATGCGTTCCAGGGGCGCGAGAAGGACATCATCATCATGTCCTGTGTACGCTCCAATGAGCGCCAGGGCATTGGCTTCCTCAACGATCCGCGTCGCCTCAATGTGGCATTGACCCGCGCCAAATACGGCATCATCATTGTCGGCAATCCCAAGGTGCTGGCCAAACAGCAGCTGTGGAATCATCTGCTCAACTTCTACAAGGATCGCAAGGTGCTGGTCGAGGGCTCGCTGAACAATCTTAAGGAGTCGCTCATACACTTCCAGAAGCCCAAGAAGCTGGTGAACAACATGAACATTGGCGCCCACTTCATGTCCACCATGATGGCCGATGCCAAGGAGGTGATGGTGCCCGGCTCCATATACGAGCGAAGCAGCGGCTACGGCCGCAGCTCCATGCCATCAAATCCATCGCAATCACTTAACGGTGGCCACTATGCGGCCAATCCGTATGGTGGCTTTGGTGGACCCAATGCTGGTCCGGCTGCCGCAGTTGCTGCTGCTGGCGGCGGTGGCAACAATATGCTGAATGCAGCTTACGGTGCCGGCGGCGGCAACAATAACTATGGACCCGTCGGTGCTGGTGCTGGTGGTGGTGGTGGCGCCAATGCCGCCAACTGGACGGCCGCCCATTTGCATGACTCGATCGGTTATATATCGAATGATCATGGCGCTGCCGCGCTGGGCAACATGCCCGTTCCGGTTGGCATGTTCATGAACATGAGCAATCTGCCGCCGCGATTCTACAATCAGCACCAGCAGGCGATTATGGCCGCCAAGCAGAATCGTGCCATGCACAATCCGTCCGCGGGATTTGCGGCGCCTCTGGTCACCGGCAAGAAGGGCGGCAAACTGGGCAAGGCACGTGGCGGCAATGTAAACCCAATGCAAACGGCCGGTGCAGCAGCAGCAGGAGGAGCAACCCAAGCAATCCAAGCAGCAGCTGCAGCAGCAACAACAACAACATCATCATCTTCAGCATCGGCATCATCCTCATCGGCGGCAATCACAAAAACAAGCGGAGCTGGCGCCGGAGCACCGTTCAGTCAGCAGCCAACAGCGCTGTCGCTGCAGATGACACAGCCGAGCGGATTTGCGCTCTCCCAGCAGCCGGAATTGTCGCAGGACTTTGGCCACATCTCGCAAATGGACGGACTGCTCTCGCAGGATGTCTCCTTTAATGTGGTAAGTCTTTAAGCTATTAGATTCCAATCGTGAGAACCCTCAGCTATTTGAATCCTCGCATCGATTGCCCGCAAGTTCCTTTAGAAAGCAACCAAAATTTGGTACCTCAACTCGTCCCAATTAGGAATCAATTCAAGCCCAAGAGTTCAAGATCTATTTTAGCTATGAATTTCAAGAGACTTAATAATAGCTGAATAACTGAAAATTTCTTTTTGGTTTAACGAGATTGGAGATTTTAATTATCGTGATATTTGCCACTTCTAATGAATATATTATGTATATATTGTATAAGTTAGCGAAATAAATAATTAACTAACGAGTAATTTATGATGTTAAGCCAGCAGATTTTAGTTACTAACGAGTAATTTGTTAATATAGTTTTAATGCATTTTCGCTCCTGCAAACTAACGAGTAGTTGTAACAGTAACTATAACAGTAACGAGTAATTTGTTAATAAGCTAACTCGCTAAAATTTTATAAAGAATGAATTAAAATAATGAATTCTAGAGTCTATTAAGTATTTGAGAGTATGTTATGAAATATTCATACTTAAAGTTCAACTCGTTACTAAATAATTAATGAACAGGGTTCTAACGAGTATACTTTATATTTAACTTAACTAGTAATATTTAAAAAAAAATGGAAACATTATTTTATTGTAAATCAAGTCCTGCGGCTTTGTTAATTAGCTAACAAGACAGTTCAGACTCCTCTATGCGATTCTCATGACTTCAATTCAACTTTTTTTCCCTGCCATTAACTGACGAGTGTTTATTCAACGAGTGTTAATCTAGCTATACTTCATTGCCTAAAAAAAACTAACGAGTGTTTTGTTCTTCTATTCTTCTAATTTTTTCATGTTCTCGTTGCTTTCGCAGTCTGGCGAACGCAGTTTGAATCAATTCTCGCAGCCTTACTGAGTACCTTGAGGAGACGCGCACAATTGCAACAACAATGTACACCAAAATACAACAAACTAAACAACAAACAAATTGAAAGAACTTTGAAGCCATCATGCAGCAGCAGCGGCGTCGACGTCGACAGCGACAGCGGCAGCGACCACGACGGCAGCAGCAGCAGTGTAAGCAAGCGGCGAACACAAGAAAAAAAATTAATAAAAAAAACAAAAACAGCAGCAACAACAACAACATGAAAGAGCAACAAAATGAAGACAAAGACGGCGAAAAGCAACATGGAAACAGCAGCGGGAAAAAAGTCTATGAAACAGCTAAACTCGGCCACACAGAAGTGAGCAGGCGAATGCCCAAAAGAGAGACAGAGAGAGAGGGCAACAGGAATGAATGTGTAAAGGAAGCGGCATCACTAAGAGGAAGCAGCTGCGGGCCACGCACACCAATAAGCAAAAACAAAACAAGCAAACACGTACACATCCACACACATACAGACACACACTCACACATAGATGGCCTCCAAATGTAGCTGGGCACACTTTTTTGGTGATTGGCTCCCAGCTTTAGCTCAGTCATGCTGGCAATGCAGCCGGGCGGCGGGCAGCGGCGGCGGCCACACAGCGCACGTTGCGCAGGCAGCGCCTGCAACAGTTGGTGGAGCCAACGTTAAGGCGCCATGTTTCGTTTTAAATACAAAGAAAAAAGAGAAAAAAAAAAACAAAAAAAATAAAAGATAAAGTTAAACGAATTTATGCGCGGAATGATGCCGCTTCAAAATGCCTGAAAAATACTTCCCACAACGGAAAGAAGGAAGAAAAAACATCCCACACCCAGTTTTTTTTTTATATATATATTTTATTTAATTTTTGTTTTTGTCTGGATATTGTCGAGTTTTAGGTATTTTCCATTTAAAAATCAAACTTTTTGCCACTGTTGTATTTTTCAAGAACGTTTTTGTTAATTGTATGCGAAGCCATTTTGTTTCTGTTTTCAAACAAAAAAAAAAGAAGCAAACCCGCAAATATTTCAAAATATTTGTAATTTCATTGTGGCGGCTAGAAACACAATTTTTAATATTCGAACTGCTTTGAAATCTGTTTAACTTTTTGTTGTTAAAAAACATTTATTCAAACTCTTCATATTTTTTATATTGTTTAATGCAAAACAATTCAAGAATTTGTTATTTAAAGAATAAAATATATATATATGCATATGTATGTATGTATATATAAATATAAAGAAAAGCGCAGCCCTCTATAGGCAGCCGACCAAAAATATATTTTACGCAGTTTGAAAATTGATTTCGTATTTAAACACATTTCAATAATATTATAATGTTTAAAAAGGAAAAAAAAAAACATTGGAATTTATTGTTATGCACACATATTGCAGTTACAAACAAGTTCCAACCTTCTCCCCAACTAATTTGCTTGCAACATACTCAAATAAAATAAAAACTAAAAAAAAAATATTAAAAAAAAAACAGCAAAGAAAATTGTATATTTTTTCTACAAATACGTAAACCTTGTGATTATTTTCTAACCACGAAATAATAAACAGTTTGAAACGAGTTCTGAATAAAGAATTTCATTTAATTTTGCAAAACAGATGAAAAATTATAAACGAAAGTTTGTGCATTAGTGTGTTATTGTAATTATTATACGTTATTGGCTGGACACTTTATAGGATATATATTTCCGTATTTTCAGCTCTTTCGCTTAACATATTTCATACTTAATGATGCGATTTACTTTTATTGTTAACATTTTTTGTTTTGTTTTACATATTTCTTGAGTGTGTTTCAAAAGTTAAAGCGGTGCATGCCAAAAGAAATGGAGAATGAAAAGAATAAATGGAAAAAACAATTTGACTTTTTGGCATGCTTACAATAATTGTGACGTGAAGCGATTATAACTTAACAATTACATTGACGGGGCGCGGGGGGCTACGACTTTATATAATTTAAATAGAAAAACGTGGACAAAGGTGTAAATAATATATCTATATATATATGTATGAAATTAAATCTTATTCAAACCCAATAATATTGAATTTGAATTTACAAACTTGAAAACTTGTAGCCAAAAGGTTTTACAATATTTATATTTTATTTAATTTAGTTGTTTGTGCTTTTATTTTTGCTTTGTCTAAGCGAACATATTTTTTAAATATGTTTGAATTTGTGGTTGAAGGCTGGAAGAGATGTATATTATATTTTCATTGATTAATTAATTTTTTTTTACGATTTTACAATATCAATGGGTATTATCTAATAACATACATATATAGATAATTGAATTTTTTTAAAAGAGATTTTGTACGTGTGTTCGACAATGAAACACTTGGAGATAAACCCTATTTGGTTACTTTTCGTTTTATATAGACAGTCTCTTTTTTTTTATATCACATTTACAATCTTATGCTGCCTAATTAATTGTTGGAGTACAATACAATATATGATCCTCCTCTTATGATCTCTGATAAGTTACTTGTACATAAATTATTTGATTCAGGAATAATGTTATATTCTACCTGGTAGTATATAAAAACTATCTTTTCTTAAACTCAACTCAAATTCAAATAAGACAATTACATTTTATAATATTAGCGGTAGACGGAGAATATCTATCAATAAAAGATATATGACAAATTTTAATACTTCTTTAATTCAACCTCTAAAACATAACTCCAACCAAGCCTATTTAAACTGTAATTTTCAATTGAAATTGTAATCTAAGTCGGACCAAGATTATTATTTAAAATCGTTTTATATATATATATATTTTATATATATTAAACTTAAATTATGAAAATCCGAACGTATGAAGTTAAGCATATAAAGTTATAAAATACTTAAAAAAAAAAAGCGAAACAGGAAAACCTAAATAATCTAGTACGAATGTTTTGATCCACCCTCATAATAAACCTAAACTAGCCTCATTTGGTTTTAACTAGGACAATAGACATTTGCCTTAAAGTTTGGAACGACAACTAACCTGTGGATTATGAACTGCCTGAGAAACAGTCAGATCTTCCATAGTCGTGTGAAACGTGTGGTTAAACAAGATGCGTGGCGGACGCCGCAAAGGTGCCCGCTGTGGCCAGTTTCGATGGAGCCGTTGTCGCAGAGTTGCGAGCGTGTAGCAAATGCGGCTGCTGATGCGATTGCTGATGCTGATGCGGATGCGGATGGGTTGCGTGGGCCGGATGCGAATGTAAATGCAAGGCGGGCAGATGCATGGGCGGCCGTTGGGCATTATGTATGGGCGTGAATATGGAAGCCAGATCCAACGTGTGCTCCAAACGACGCGCCGAGGCAACAAATATCGCCTTGACGCGCTCAAAGGTCGCAAAATCGTAAACGGATCGCGCCGTATTGGACAAATCGAAGGGCTCTAAAACGTTCAAATGTAATAGTTAAAAAGTTTATGTCAAAGTAAATGTTAGCTCAGGTTTTACCCTCAATGTTGAGCTCCTTCCATTGGTGTATGTCATTCTTGGGACTCTTGGCCAGCCGACAGGTATTCACTGGCAAAATGCCACCGGTGCGTATGGATATGGCATTGTTCCGAAAACTGTGAGTATAATAGTATATACACATGTAGATAAAAACAGGTGTACACGTATATTGTTCCGGCGCACTTACTCGAAATTGCTGTAGTACTTAAAGAATCCCAGCAGATGCTCGCCCAGCGTCTGCGTATTGTGCGTTTGATACGGCTCGATGGGCTCTATGAGATCCAGATCGAGGCAATCCTGCTGCCCCAAATTGAACTTCTCCGGATAAAGTGCCTGCAGGCAGGGCAGCACATGTGGCACACAGGCGTACTGCAAATAGTGCAGCACCATCAGCACCAGCGAATAACTCGACACGGTCATTCGTTTGGCATCGTTAATGTCGTGGTATTGCGCCCAGAGCTTCACAATCACTACGAGAGGACGCGTGCGCCAATCCACTGTAAACAAAAAAGTTCCGGGTTTCATGAAATTAAAATTTTTATTTATTAAATTGTTCTTCAGGACAAATCATGACCAAAATGCCATCAATGATGAAAATCGGTTATGGGAGTTTGAAGCTTGGGAGTTATGGATCCGAGAGCTTTACATGTCAAAGTTTTTGTAGATTTTGGCATGATTTTTGACCAAAAATTTTACCCCCCCAGAATTACTTTTAATGTTGTTCTTTATACTAATTATGACACTAGCAATCGTTTAAAAATAAAAATTTACAAATTTAAATTTAAAAAATTTTTTTTTTCGAAAATTAACAAGGGGGGAGTACATGATTTTTTGACAAAAAAAAGGAAAAAAAATTTATTTCAAAAGTGGATATATTTTAAATGTAGAAGCAATTTAGAGGTCAAATCATGACCAAAATGGCATCAAACGTAAAAATTGGATTAGTTTCGACAAAGTTATGGGAGTTTGAAGCTTGGGAGCTATGGATCCGAGAGCTTTACATGTCAAAAGTTTTGTCAATTTTGGCATGATTTTTGACCAAAAATTTTACCCCCCCAGAATCACTTTTAATGTTGTTTTGTATACTAATTATGACACTAGCAATCGTTTAAAAATAAAAATTTACAAATTTAAATTTTGAAAATTTTTTTTTTCGAAAATTAACAAGGGGGGAGTACATGATTTTTTGACAAAAAAATGCAAAAAAATGTATTTTCAAAAGTGGACATATTTTAAATGTAGAATCAATTTAGAGGTCAAATCATGACCAAAATGGCATCAAACGTAAAAATTGGATTAGTTTCGACAAAGTTATGGGAGTTTGAAGCTTGGGAGTTATGGATCCGAGAGCTTTACATGTCAAAATTTTTGT